>APFE030127948.1:0-66628 GCA_000404065.3 Pinus taeda | reverse complement strand
GGTACCAACCATGACCATTCTGTAAGCTTGTACAATGATTCTGAATGGTACACTAGCTGGTAAACGGGGTCTGCCTAGTAGATTCCAGTCGAAGGAAATGACTAGGCTGCTTGGTGGTGGGATCGAATAGACGGCCGGATATGACTCTGATGAACTTCTTTCCTGCGATAAAGGAACGGGAGGGCTGCCCCCAAGTTCATCGGAGTCTGTGTTGACAAAAAGAATTTGAACGGTGTCATTCTCTTTCTCTTCAGTGATGGTAGCATTCAAAGATGAACACTTTGAAGGAAAGACCGGGTCAACTACCGTATCGACCCTTTGACTTTCATCTGGTATGGATTCAGAGGGTTCATTTTCAATGATAGACGCTTTGGCCGACCACAATGATGGGCCAACTGGATTTTCAACCAGTGGAGGACTTAGCAAGAGTTTTTTATATCCAGGAGGAAGTCGTAGCGGTGAAATCGGATGATCATCCAAAACTCTTTTAGCCTCGTCAAGGAAGGGACAACAGTGGATGGCGTGATTGCCTTCAGACGACCTACAAGAAAATTTGGGATTCCTCTTCTATCCATGTGCTTCACTTTCACTGGTTGATGGTGAGCATTCAACATGATCGCTAGAGGTTGACGCTACCGGATTGTGCAAACGAGGAGACCAGTCCCTTAAGATCCGAGGGATGCAGGGGCAATCTCGGTGATAGTGGTATCCATTGCAAATGACACAAGGAGATTTAGGTTTCGACGGTGCGGTGTGAGAATTTTCACTAGACGACGCTTGGTTGCCCCCTTTCGATTTTGGTTCCTTTTTCTTCTTTTCCTTTTTCTCTTTCTGCTTCTTCTTCTTCTTAGTTACTTGATTTTTAGCTTTATCGGCTTTATTAAGCGAAGAGGAAGGAGGAGAGGGAGAATCAGATGAATTAGAAGGTTGGGAGGCGACTCTAGTGTCATCTAGTTTCTGATTTGACTATTCAGGAATTACGGGATTATGAACGACAAAGGTAGAGAAGAGCTAGACAGGCAAACCAATTGTCAATCCTGGAAGTGACAAAGTGGCCATATGGGGTGCACCAACATCTCCCCAAGAGGAGAAGGGACTAGGATTTCCTCCAAGGGGAAATCCTTGGTTGGTAGACTCCATTTTCTAAACCTGAAGACCAATAGGGAATTTGTGACATTATTCTGATTAAAATAAATTTTTAGACGCTTTGACACAACTTGTTTTTTCAATTTTAAAGAGTCGAGAAAAAACAAAATATGACTCTAGTTGCCTTCGATTTTTATTAAGCCTAAAGTGACAAGTGCTCAGAGGACCTTTTCCTTTAAGGAGTCTAAAAAGGAGCAAAATGGACTTCTCTGGAGATCCAGATAGAGAGGATTACCAAACCAATCACAAAACTGCAGAATACTTTTTACGGTATGGCAGTCAATCTTCCCGAATGTTGTGTTCATTGCATTGCGATCGATAGGGCGGCAGACACAGCTTCGTAAGGATAAAGGATGCAGCCTATTGTGGTCTCCCAATATATACTCGATGGTACGTGGGAGCACAAGTCCGCACTATCACTTTCCGTCTTAGAGTGGAGGAATCACCCAACCAACACTAAAAAAAATAGTTACCAGGTTTTACGACGCCAGAATACGTGTCTAGCCTAGACCTCTAGATGTTGTGCATTAAGTTCCAAAGTGTTGTTAGATTCATTGAATTTATTTTAAGATGATCTTGCTTAACAATTTTCCTTCCAGGTTCACCCCGTGATGTGTATATAATTCCTAAAATGCAGTCTAAGATGATAAACAAACGTTTAATCTTCTTTCAACAATGAAAATCCTAGCTACTAAGGGAAGAAAGTCAAGAATCTTTTCTTCACAGAGCAATCAAAATGCAAATGCACATGCATGTATTTGTTTTCATCCTTCTTAATGTGAATGATGTTAAGAAAGCTATGTGCAAATCTGAATTACTTTTAAAGCGACAGTACTCAACAAAATTCTTTTTCAAAAAGAAGTGAAAGCAAGAGAGACACTTTGCAATTTTGAAATGAAAATTTCTTTTCGACACTTTAAAACCACTAATTCAAATCCTATGCAATAGTAACTGTATAATCGATTATCAAGAACAATGGGATTTTTTTCCAAAACTGAAAACGATAGCTACGACACTTTCAGATCTAGAGACGACTGTTCGACTATGCTACTTTTTTGCAAAAGAGAACTGAAAATGACGCACAATACATAAAAAACACTTACAGTTCTTTGCACTAAGGAGGCGGAATAATGCAAGATAAGGGGGTTTTCATAGAAGTACACTGACTACAAATAGCAAAACTCCTGAATAGGACTGAAGACAATGAGAAAAAACCACAGTCTGAGGGTAAAGTTAACCCTCCCTGACCATCGCACCTGTTACACAGTGAAACCAGTATGCAGCGCACCTACTGCACTTGGGAAGTGCGATGCATACAGACTGCCTTGAAGGTAGGGTGCGATGGTACCAGTGCGAGACTTCAAACAAGTTTTCACTCACAGTTTGCAATTCAGTTCAGGTGTTTAGACCAAATAAGTAATGCTCAGTGTATGTAAAACACAGGGGTGATCTAAGAGGTTACTAGAGCCACCACTTAGGGAAATTAGATTACTTGTAGATCTATTGTTTAATTCATAAACAGAACCTGGAGATAGACTGAAGCAGCATTGATCTACTTTGCATTTGTATAACAAATGCAGTTCAAAGGCTAGCTGGCTTGACTTCAGGCTCCGTCTGTAAGTTTATAAAAGAAACAAGGATAGATAAGCTAACAAGTAGTCTAGTCGCTCCCCAGCGGAGTCGCCATTTTGTTACTGGGAATAGTGTCCACTCGGATGCTGCTATTCCCACTAAGATGGGTGGCTATCTTAGAAACAAACAAGTAAAGTCTATTATTGTTTTCTTTTATGGAAATAGACAAGAGGAGAGCCAAGAGGACCAACTTGAGTCTTGCGCTTGATTTCCTCTCCTTCTTGATAGAGCTTCGCTGCTTCTTCTTCGTCTGCCCAGCTTCAAAGAGAACCTGTGGAATCATAGCAGCATACTACTATCGAAGAAACAAAGATCTATATCCCTAAATAACACAGGGTCAGATGTATGTTAACCATATAAATGCAT
The DNA here is from genome assembly GCA_000404065.3 of Pinus taeda. Lineage (NCBI taxonomy): Eukaryota > Viridiplantae > Streptophyta > Pinopsida > Pinales > Pinaceae > Pinus > Pinus taeda. The sequence goes on along the minus strand of APFE030127948.1, from coordinate 63,484 downwards.
ATATAAACAAGTACACAAGAATATGGAAGAAAACAAGAATAGCTTTATTAAGATGAAAAGTAGCAAGAGGATTACAACCATGTGCTCTGACCCAGCATCATCCTCCAGCTAAGAAGCCCTTCTTCACCTCAAGCAAAGTTAGATCACCCAACACTGTGAATGTACACCAGAATACCAACAACACTTCTCTATAAGATACAAAATTCCAGCCTCTGGATCTCTGTGATGAGGATCCATATATAGATGATTATAGAGAGGTGAGTCATCTTCTGGGATCTTGATTAGTGTCCTCTCTTTGATAGTTCCTGCTTCCACTTGGAGAATGATGATCTCTTACTCATCCCTGGTCGAAACAGAGAGGTAAGTGTCAGAGGGGAATCTTCTGGAAGATTCCATGATCTTCCACCTCGCATTTTTGTCTCTGCCATTTGTCCATTCTCGACCATCGCACCCTACAGAGGAGCAATTTAGTATGCATCGCACCTTGTACACTGGGAAGGTGATATGCATCACACCCTCTGCACTGAGCTTTCAGTATGGTCCATATTTGACCATTTATGAGCGGTTTTCAGTGGAGAACTTCTGGGAGATGATGTAATCAGCTGACCTTGTTCCTTTAGGCAGTGAAGCAACACTTTTAGGGACTTAGGAGCCCTTAGTTTATGGACATTTATGGTTGGGGTTGAAGTGCCCAAAAATGTCTATAACAGTATCATAGCTCTTGATTTTCTTTGTGCAAGAAGGATTTAATTGTTTGCAAGTGAATGCCATTCTTACAAGGTTGAAGCTCAAGAGAGGAGAGGGGAAGCTGGTTGAAAGTCCTGAAGTCGGGTCACGGAGAAGGAGTGCAAGGTTGCCACAATCTCCACCACCAGTTCTACCTCAAGTTGCAGTTGAACCTTTAGTGAGCATGTCACATGAAGGAGAGCCTACAAATATGACATAGGATGAGAAGGTATTTAGGAAGGCTTTCTTTGACATGACAGAGATGGTGAAATTCCTCTATGAAGAGAGGAATACAAGAATACAGGGTGAAAGCTCCAAGCCTCCAAAATATTAAGGTTCTTCAGAAGGGTGAGGTAATGGAAATGGAGATAAACCTCCACCCTCTCCACCATCATCCTCATCTTCAAATTCACATGTATCTTCATCCTCTTCCACTAATACAACCCTTACTCATACTCATCAACATGCCTCAAAAGGAATTGGTAAAAAACCCATGTTAAAACTTGATGTTAAATTTGAATTGCCCGTTTACAATGGTGAAGTGAATGCAGAGAAGCTTGACAATTGGGTTCGTTAGTTGGAGGTATATTTGAAAATTCAAAACCTTCAATATGTTGACATAAATATTCAGCTAGCTTCCTCGAGGATGGAGGGTGCAGCACTAGTATGGTGGGAACCCAAGACACAAGAAGAGATAAAAAAACATGGTAAGATCTCAATTTCTTCGTCTGATTTCATTGCTGCAATAAAAGATAGTTTTAACCTCTAGCTTATATGTAGAAAGCCATAATGAATTGGCAGAACTTTAGACAACATAAGGGTCAAAACGTGCAAGATTACACCCAACAATTTAGAAAAGGGTCTCTAATGTTAGGTGTAGATTTTCCATCACAAGACATGTTACTGAAGTATATAGGGGGTTTAGACAATTACCTTAGGCATACTATCCTTATGTTTAATCCCAATAATCTAGATGAGATGTGTGTGCAAGCTACTCATCTTGAGGCAAGAGGGAAAAATAATCCAGAAGAGGGTAGTAAAAATCCATTTAAGGGTAAAGAAAAATAAAAGGGTTTCAAAGGAAAGAAAAATGCATCCATTAAAAAGGAATGATAGAAAACAATGTGAAAACATTGTTCCAAAGAGGGTCACGATGAAGCTCATTGTTGGAAGCTTCATCCTGAGATGAGGCCTAAGAAACTCAACAAAAAAGGAAGAGAAAATACAACTGCAATCATTCAAGAGGATTTGGGATCTGATTTGGGTGATGAAACTAAAATTACAACCATGGGTATAAAAGGAAAAGAATCCATTAACACTAGTATATCAAATTGTCACACTAGAACTCCAAATGAAGAAACAAGGATTAAATTATTTCATGTGAGGGTAATCTCAAAACATACAAAAATTGACACACTATTTGATAGTGGGTCTCAAGCCAACATGAAATCCGATGACTTGGTCAAGAAACTTAATCTTGAAACCATTCTACATCCCAAGCCATAACCATTGGGTTGGCTATGCAAGTACACAAACTTACAGGTTACAACAAAATGTATTCTTTGGTTTGAAATCATAGTAAACTTCATTAACGAAGTTGAATTAGATGTTGTACCGCTTGATATTCCAGAAAATGTTTTCGGTAGTCCTTACCTCTATGATAGAAAAGAAATCTTCTATCACCATGAAAACATGTACCAATTGTTCAAAAATGGTGTGGAATATATTGTGAGAGCTCATCGCAAGAAACCAAATATTTCATTAGTTAATGCAGGGCAAATGAAAAGACTAGTGAATTCAAGCAAGACCTTAGTGCTTCTTATGATCAAACCCAATATTGATGTTGATTATGAAGCGTTTGATGGTTGTAACTCAAAATTAAAAATTGATTTGGTTGATGTAGTTAACCATGATGATGAGGTGTTTCAGAAATCAAAGGGATTTCCTCCCAAGAGGATAATCCAACATGAAATGCCATTGCAGAAAAAGTTTCTCCTTCCTAACATTGACATGCACCAATGTCAAGAAGGGAAAGTGCAGAAATAACAAAGAAAATCCAAGGGTTGTTGAACAAAGGGATCATATGACCATCTCCTTCACCATGTGGTGCACCTATTGTCTTGGTGCCCAAGAAGAATGGAGAGAATTTCATTAAATAGGACTCAAGGAGTGGCTATCATCAAAGTAGATTTGTTGAAGAAGACATATGGAAGACGACATTCAAAACCAAGCAAGGTTTGTTTGAATGGCTTGTTATGTTTTTTGGTCTTTTCCATGCTCCTACTACCTTCATGCATATGAAGAAAGATGTATTGGCTCCATTTCTAGACATGATAACATACTTAGATGCCATTTTCATTTTCAGAAAATTTCATTATGAACATTTCATGTATTTGAAAAAAATACATGATGTCATAAGTCGAGAACATTTGTTATTGAAGATGTAAAAGTACAAGTTGGGTAAAAATTCTTTGATTTACTTGGGCCATAATATTGGAGAAGGTGAGATGAATTTAGACCTCTCCAAGATTGATTCCATTATGGATTGGTCAACGCTCAAGATAGTCATCTGGATAAGAGGTTTTTTGGGAGCAACACAATGTTAGAGGAAAATTTTTGTTAAATTTTCTTCTATTGTAGAGCCTTTTCATTCATTGGAAGTTGTACAAAAGGTCTTCCAGTGGGGAGGCAAAAAACAAGAGGCATTTGATGCTTTGAGACAAAAGATTAGTCTAGTCTTTATAATTGCTCTTCTAGACTTGAAAAATTCATTTGAGTTTCAGGTTGATGTACGCAACTATGCGGTGGGTGTAGTCCTTATGCAACATGGCAAGCCCAGTTCATTTCATTCAGAAATTTTCATTGGTGTAGTGATTAAGTTGCAGCGACAAAGACACTTTCATTGGATGGGTTTTATTCTACTATTCCACTTGGTCAAAAGGAATAAGAAAGGTATAAGCAATAAGCATCATTTTATTTTGCATGAAAGTTATGATCAGCAAAATACATACTTTCAAGATGTACATTCAAGCTTGAGTCAAAGGAATCAAGTAGAGGAATTTTTTTACCAGTTGCATAATAATTTGTTGTATCATCTTGGTAAGAAGGATGTTTCTATTGATAGTGACATGGACAAAGCCAAGGATTTCATTGAACGACTCCAAATGGTACATCAAACAGGGCAAGATCACCTTGAAAAGAGCCAATGCAAGTACAAAGCAAGGCACGACAAGCATCGGGTAGATCACAAGTTCCAAGTTGGTGATGACGTTTGCCTTCACATTAGAAAAGAGAGGCTCAAAGGAGAAGGTAAAAACCTAAAACCAATTAGATATGGTCCATTTAGAATTATGGAAAATATTGGTGAGAATGCCTTCAGGTTGGATTTGCCTTCATATATGAAAATTTATGTTGTTGTTAACATTGAGAACTTAAGGTTGTATGAGCCTCCTTTGATTGAAGATCAAGGAGAAAATGTCCAAATTCCTTCCATTGAGGAATTTTCTCCTAAGTACCTTGATGAACTACAACAAGACATCATTCTTGACATAAGAACAAGGTCTTCAAAATGAGGGAGTGTGGACTACCTCTGAGTGCGGCTCAAAGGAATAAATCCTTCAAAATCCAATTGGATCGAGATTGGAAAGGTGAGGGAGTTGTATCCTCACCTGTTGGACAACTGAAAGTGATATTTTGGGGTCCAAAAGGCTTCCAGTGGGGAGGAACGATTAGGTGCTCAATAATTAGTTCAAAATTAAAAGTTATCAGATCAGTGTGGAACCTAAACGACCATGTAGTGCTCATCATCCTGAATCTGATGCAACTCGTTTTGCGTAAAACAGACACTGTATGCTCCTACAATCATGTTATGTTCATTTTCCTAAATAGATGAATTTTTGCAAAATGTGACAACCCAGTCAGTAGTTGTACTGCTGATGTGGCATTGACTGTGTATGCCTATGTGGCAAGTTGACTAGTCAACGGGCTCCTCTAGCAAATTGCATGTTGACATGTGGCAGGTGCCTAGGTGGAGTTTTGGCGGAATTCTATTGGATGGTTGGTGGCCAACCACAAGGTGCCACTTAGCAGTGGGGGTTGAACCCATGACCTCCAAGCATAAGTCCAAATCCTCCTACCAATGCGGCAAATAGTTATGTCTTAACAACTATAGAGTTTGGAATGTATTTAAGTTTGATGTTTGCACCATTCCGGGGAGAGGGATAGCCACAAGGGCCAACCCTTGGGCACGTGCCACCCATGAGACCACCATCAGAGCGCAATGGGGGACCGGTCAACGAGGAAGGTCGTTAGCCTGAGCCCTATGAATGTGCCCCCCCCACATGTCCATAAAATTCGGATTTAAGGCCTTATATGATATTTAAAGCGTCCAACAATTTCACCCAGAATTCGATGAAATTGATGCTCTGTTAGCACAATTCGGGGTGAATTTGTAGGATGGTGCTAGAATTTAGGGAGTTTGTAGAGAGAATAGGAGAAAGAATTGAGGAAGCCATAAATTCTTCATTTTTCTACCAAATCAAGAGCAAAAAGAGGATAGACAAGCATTTTTGGGGATTCTAGAGCCATTGGAATAGGTTTCAGAGATATCTCAGCATTGTAAACTAATGTATTCACACTTTTGATCATAATAGAGAGGGCCAAGCCATTGGAAGTTGGAACAAGGAGGCGTAGCCTAGGAGGGTTGAATTCCTTCATCATGTGCTATTGTGATATTGTTTTGGTGATGTTCATGTGTGTTATATGTTGTTTTTCAGTGATTTGTTTATGTTAATTTGTACATGAAATTTACATAAAAACAATAAAAAACCTCATGTTTAAACTTGCAATTAACCTCATGAATCATTAAGCACTTTTAACATATTCTGAATAGGAATTTAGCACGGAAAAACTCATTTTTCCATTCAGTTCACTTTTTTTTCTAGAAAGTTTTAGAAGCTTAAATTTTGACAACATGGAGCCGAAATCTCAGTGAACTTTGTGTAGAAATCTCAAATATTGGTTTGCAATATTTTATGAGATATGGTCTTAAGAAGTTAGGGTTTCTCCATCCTTCAGAATTTAGTCTCAAACAGTTTCTCGTGTATCAATTTCAAGGCCGAAAGTTGAAACAGTGACACGTGGCATCCCATACAAGTTTTCTTTATTGAACTAGTCCATAATCATGCCATCATGAGATATTTGGTATAAAATTGTATTGAATAACACAACCTTTGTCTAACTTGCGGTATTCTAAAGAAGACTCAGAGTGCTACCACAGGACCAAATTTTAGACCGTAGGAGGCCAAAGTTTGAGAGATACAATAACTTCAATATCAAGCTCCAAAAAACACAAAGAAAAAAGTGTGTATTTTTAAAATTTGCATAAGCTTTGTTTGAAAAATTAGTTTGAAGTAATTCAAAGGGAATAATAAAGCATAGATATCATTATTTGGTTCCAATATGCCTCAAAAAAAAAAATAGATACTCCCAATAAGCAACCATAAATTTATACTATGTCCCATGAAGACGAGGAAGAAATGCAACGTGATACATCAAAATTACGTGACCAAGTGCAAAAAATTCCGCTCTCGAAAAGAGTAACCAAAAATGAAATTGAAGCTAAGATGGATGGTTTGAAGAATGGTTTAAAAAAAGACATGGATGGTTTGACGTATGGATTAAAAGAATCCATGGAAGCTGAGATGGATGATTTGAAGAATGGTTTAAAAGTAGACATGAAAGGTTTAAAGGAAAGTTTTACAAATTTGCTACAAGAAATGGTTCCTAATGGTGAAAAGGTATTCCATGAAACTCGTGATGAGAATAAAAGGAATGTTAATAACCGTTTTAGAGACTCTATCTCTGGATTGAACACCAACCACATTCCAAATATATATATGAGGAAGTTTAACGACATCCAGTAACATGGATACTAAATATGGAGCAATAGATTAATCTACATGATGTGCAACACATATAAAAGGTATGCATTGCATATTTATATTTACAACACAATCAATTTTTATGGTATCAATGACTTTTTTCTTATAAACCACTTGTCACTTGGTCAATTTTTATGCAGGAAATGACAGCACATTATGAGGATACCAAGAGTAACACCTTCTTTATCTAATTAATAAATCTAAAACAAAAGGGTCCACTAGAGAAGCACATTGAGGACTTCCAAAAATTTAATATCAGGGTAACTAATAATCTAGAGGAGCATAGGATTGATGTCTTCATAGGGACTTTGAAGGATAAATTCTAGCATGAGGTTCACCTTTAGGAACCTGATTCATTGGAGAAGGCGTTCAGGGTGGAAGGAAAAGTTGAAAGCAAAATTTTGGCAACAAGGAATTCTACCACTCACAACTATAAAAATGGAAGTGTTGCTACTCCTAGCCTTCCACAACCTACAATGTTGAGACCACAACAGTTAGAGGAAAAAATATCAAAACAACTTTGTTACAGTTGTGATCGAAAATACACTAAAGGTCATAAGTGTGTTGAGAAGAAATTATTTTACATAGATTGTGAAGAGGAGGAAGAAAAGGAAAAAGAAACATCAAAAGAAGAGGATATACACCAGGAACCAGCCCCAGAGAAAGAATAAATGAATTATCTTGTAATGCATTGGTAGTATTACCACTCCTCAAACTCTTAATATAGAAGGATATAACAAGAAGAAAAAGGTAATAGTTCTGATTGATTTGGGTAGTATCCATAATTTTATTCATTGTAAGATAGCCAAGGAATTGAATTTCTTTGTATATCCAACACTAGAGTGTCAAGTGATGGTTGCAAATGGAGGAACTATAAATTTATTTGAAAAGTGCCATAATATCAAGCTAACCATGGGGGAATTTGTATTGAATAGACCAATGCTTTCCATTCCAATGGGTGGTATTGATGTTGTACTAAGAGTCCAATGGTTACAATATTTGGGAACGATAGATTTTAATTTTCAAGAACTCTTATTGAATTTTTTTTGGGAAGTGTTGAGGCCTCAAAATTCTCACCTTCAACATTATGAGGGAGACCACCCAGTCCAAACCTTAAAGCAGCTCATTTTCTGTTTGGAATGGTGGTTCCGACTAGTTTAACTAGGTCCATTTACCTTCTCCCTATTTCCATTTGTTTAATAATTATCTTTAGTTACCAATAGGTAGGGACATCATATTTATTCTTCTTACTGATCAAGTAAGAGAATGACCCTTAAGTTGCTTTGACAATACAACGAAACCATTCTAAAGTTTTGCCTCTTAAAAAGAGTAATTCTAGATTGAAAAAGGTATGATAACACATGCAAGGTTTAATATAAGATGCAATTAATCTAACCTATCTCAATTGAAGGAAAGGGAAATCCTTCTCTCAATTGAGAGAAAATTAACTTAATGGGGAAAATAAGCTTTAAATAATTGGAATTAAGATGGAGGAATTAAACCAAGGAGATAGCTCACAAAATCTGATTCATTATTAACACAAATACCAACAATTAAACACTTTGTAAATAGTTACATAAGATCCTATTGAAAATATATCCAATTCCTTATTTATCATATACATAATAACTAAAAATATTCATGATAAATTGTTGAATTAGTTCAACTAAAACATCATGTATGCAAATAAATAATTATTATCCTAAATCATAAGATAGCTTGCCGATCTAAGACTATAACTATTCGTTCCAATGCAAACTTTAGTTTTCATATTATATTTAAAATTAAGTCTGTAGAATATTCTAAGCAAAATTTCAAATGAATTAACACTCAAGATTCAACAATAGTGCATGAATCTGATTATTAACTCACACATTTGAAATATAAATTGAAAGAATGAAATAAGAATTCATTTCAATCAAATTCTGTAAAAAATAGTGCTAAACATCATTAACTGAAATAAACCTTTATTAATAAATGAAATCAAATTACATATCCTCATAGTATGACAGTAGTGCACAATCCTAAAAGCTTGCAATTGATCTTTGCTTGCAGAAATGACCTCCTCCTTACAACAATAGTGCATAATAAACAAGAGTTTCTCTACACACAAATAGAGTACAACAATATAGATCCTTCTTCGCCCAAGATTCAAATCCTAATTCCCCTACCTAAAACTCTAAATCCTTATTATAGTAGTGCTTTTAGGAATTTCATAATTGCAGAGAAGAGAAGCCCTTAATACATTCTACAATCTGATATTTATAATATTTACAAAGGAATTCTCAACAACAAAGTTTGTTGAAGAATAAATCTGCTTCATCCATTTTAATTGGGCCAAAATTTCATTCTTGTATTTCTGGAGCATTCTCTTTTATTGTGATCTTCTTCTCCTCATCTTTTCAACTATTTTCCTGCAAAAAAAAATCAAAACTAAATTAAAATGGAAAAATAAAATCAAAATACCAAATATCAGATTAAAACAAATCCAATCAAAACTTAATTACATAATTAAAATAAAAGAAATATGAGCTTTCTATGGATACAGTGAGGACTTAATTGGTCAAGGAGGCCATTGATGAATGGATTTACACTTAGAAGAAACTGTGGGCAAATGGGAATGCAAAAAATTAAGCTCAGAAAATTAGTTTTATTAAAAATTTGGAGCTTGATCTTCTTCTGGTTTTTAGACCAAATAAATGATCAAATATGATTTTTCAACTACTTTAGAATTAATCTCAATGATTTTATATTTCCAATGAGTCGTCCTAAGCTTCATTTGGCCAAGTAAAACTCCATTTATGAGCTTCTAAAGTTGTTGTATTAAAATTTCCAGAATTTTGGAAATTCTGTTGCCTAGGCTAAAAATAATAATTTTAAATTAAATTCTAATCCTAAATTAGATTATAGTTATTATTTAATTAATGCTAATTTAATTGTAACTATATTATTAATCTTAATTATTTACAAAATGAATTATAAACAAAACTTAATTAATAAAAAATACGATTTAAAATTGAATTAAAATATAGTTATATTATATTAATATTATAAATTAAATTATATTAAAATTAAAATTATAATATAATATATATATTAAATTTTAAAATAAAACCATTTGAATCAACCAAAAACCAAACATCAAAACAACTAAAACAAAACCAAGTTACGTGAGGAGTGGAGTTGAGGTAGAGTATGGTGTTGTATGTTAAACTACGATATCGCATATCGCAACGAAGAGGCCCATCAGGGTTTTTAAAACATGTTTGTTATAATTTTTTGCGATGCAGGAAGGTGAGGTCACGGAGCGTGAGTTAGGAGATGAAAATCAAAACCATGTATTAAAACTAAAAACCGGTAGCATATTTTTTTTAAATTGCGAATTGTGGATTGTTAAATGAGCACATAAAATTTTATGCGGTGTGCGATATGCAATATTACAAATTCTATATCTCAAATGTTCTTTTATCCCATTTTTTGGAACGAAAAGAAGGGATGTGAAGTGGGGTCCACGTGGATTAACAATCCTATAAATTGGACTACAACCACTTTGCAATTTTGGAGTTTTGTTTTGGCAATTTGTTTTAAAATAATAAATTGGGGTAAATTACCGAGATTCGAAAATTCGTTTTTTAACCATTTTGCAATTTGGCCAGGGCATTTTGTACGACCATTAGTGAAAAATGAAAAAATGAATAGAATATTAACTAAGAGTTCAATATTTACAATAAATGCATTATTGAACTAAATTAATTGTAAAAATTAAAATTTGTACATTTTATACATTTTTTAACCCAAGCGACACAAATGATCAAACTTCAAAGGAGTGTCATTTACAAATTAGTTGATGAAATGAGGCGAAACAAGTATCGATGGAAAGCTTTCTAAACAAAGAATTCAACAAAGCAATCAAAACATAAATCCAACGAAAATGAAAAAATGGCAAAATTGTAGGAAAATTAACTAAATAGAAATCATAAAATGTATTTAGCCAAAAATTTATAGAAAGGGTCCCCATTATTTGAAATAAATAATTCAATAATGGGGGGTGTTGGGTTTTCCCTATAACAATGGTGACACGTGGGAGAAGAACCATTTATATATGATTGAAGATAATGAACTTTGATTTACCCAAAGGTTAAAAATAATGGAGATCATGAAGTCTTCTCACGGAAAAACGTTTCCATAGGTTCCACATAAAAAGATTAAGTAATACAAGTTTGTAAAGAAGAGTACTTAAAGCATATTCGAGTAAAATTGATGAATCCAAATTTGGGAAAATTAATTTAAAGTTACTTCGTGTTTTAAAGGTACAAACAAGAGTTTTTGATAAAACATATATCCATTTTTATGAATGGTCTCTAGCATCGCTTCACTGCCAATGAGCTAGAACAGTGCCCCGATAAAGTTGTCGTTTATGCCATACAAGCCTAGTCCCGGTGCTAACGAGTGTCCATAGCGCCAACGAGTTTACTTGCATTTCCCATGCTTCCTCTGTAATCACCCTTTTGATAAGCACATTTGCAAGCTTTTATATTATGATGTCTTTGGGTGAAAGAGGTGGGATGGTAATAAAGATGTATGTTTAATGGACATAATACTTTCATAATGTTTACTCCAAATTCTTTCCCTACAACTATCAATTAGAGGCTTTTATGTGGAGGGGTGGGAAGGATTCATTGTCTTAAACTCAAATAAGTTCTTTCCTTGAAAAATTAAACTCAATCACTTAGAAAGGATGTGTGCTCCTCCATGAAAAATATTTAAATCAAGAGGAATTTATGGATCCATAAGGATGTGCTTTTAATGATAAATGAAATTCGTTGATATATGCAAAGCTAATATTTTCCTATGTATGCCAACCATTGTTGAATGAGAAAGATCCTTTCACATAAATGATGTAAGGGTCACCACAATCAAATCAAAAACCAAAATAAAAGGAAAATAATTCCAGAAAGAAATTAGCAAACTTTCAAAAAAGTAAAAATGATGAAAGTAAAAGCTAAAATAAGAATCTAAAAGACAAATTTTAAAAGAAGTAAAAGAAAATAATCATGTGAACGTTCCTTCTTATGTTGAGATTTAGATAAATTTTATCTCGCATAGTTATAAGAATTTAAGCTTCTGATAGGAGTGGTGATAAAATTCAGCCACAACGAAAAAAATTGTGTGGTGTCAATCTTCTTGTTTCAAAGCATCATCTTAGCCATTTTATAATAAAAGCAATGCTTAAAGAAACAAACTAAAGGTTCAAAAACTTCATAGTTTAGCTGATTCAACGAAGATCGTTACTGCTTCTTTTCAAAACTTGAAACCAAACAAGGAAAAGGAGAATAAGCTTCAAAATCTGATTTGGTGGAGGCTTGAGAAGTTTTACGAGGAGCTGCAAAATATAGTTTTATATCAGCAAAAATTAAAAACAAAACTGAAACTAAAAGAAAAGAAATGAAAATAAATGAAAGTGGGAATATGAAACTTACCATTGAATAATTTCATTTAATATTACCTCAGAACTATCGTCTTCTCCAATACTAGTTCACTTCTTCCTTTGATTAGAATTAGAAGCATGAAGAATTTGAATTGAGTGAAATATTATCGACCCAAAATCATTATTTATTGAATATGACTTAAAGCAAACAACAAACTAGAAGAAAATAATGTTTCATGTTCAAGGAAATCAGAAATAAACCAAATAAATCTAAAACGAGAATGAAGATATGCTTCTTAATGAATTGTAATGATAAATGTTATCTTAATATTACAAGTTTCATATTGACTCCATGATTTTCATAAATTGTTCAGAACCAAGACCAAATCCAAGAAAATGTAAAACAGAAGTATAGATGGAGAGGTCTTGAATTTCGCATATTAAATATAGAGTGATATATTAAAACCCAAATATAAGAGAAATTGAAAATGATTTATTCATGTTCCAAATTTCTTATCTATTTCTTCATTACCATAGTGGTTGCACAAGAGTGCCTTAAATTATTTATATAGGATAATGGCTCGTCGGATGCTTTGCATCGCAAGTTTCTTTGTCATGCTTAATCGTTAAGCTGTTAGATTTACCTTTGTCGATATGCGATGGAGTGTTATGCAATGGTTAAAAGATAATGGCAGAGAGGTATATACCAGAGTTTAATGCATATACCTGTTTGAGTTTTGCGATATGATACGAGCATTGTGATAGCGAGATTGCAATATGAGCATATGTGATGGCAAATTGAGATGGAATGATGGTGATATAAGAGAATAATCAAATTGGAGATCGGAACTATTAGGAAAAAGGAAATGCCGATATCATTCTTGCGATAATGGGAATGTGATAGATGGTGTGGCTCATTGGTGGGACCAACTTTGTATTTTATAAGAGATCGATGATCAAAATATTTGAGTATGGGATGTAACATTGTTGGTACGCCAATGTGCGATGAAGAATGGACCCGATCGTTTAATTATATGGATTTAATTTAATATCGGATCCGGGACATCGAAACTTCTAAACATATGCCTCAAAAAATTTACAATTTATGATGGATGCAATATATTTTAAAACTGGATTTAAATGTCATATCGGGTCTGGCATTGTATGTACATCACAATATTGGCAAAGTCATTTTCGGAGAATGGGAGGGAAGGGAATATTGGAGGTCTTGCATCGAAGGTTTCTTATCGGGAAATGTTAAGAGCTTCTTCCGATCAAATATTTGCAATCCAGAGGTTTTGCAATATGGATGATGCGATATCGGGTGGAAAGTTTCATCAGAGATTGGAAGGGATGGGAATATCATAGATATTTGGAATATGCTCATTTGAGAACCTCTTATATGCGAAATGAGATATGAGATGTGGCATTTTGTGGGGCCAACAATTTCTTAAAGTATTAAATTCAAAAGGAAAGGGACTAATTTAACTTTGCTTTTAAATAATTAACCCTTTAATAATTTAATTAACTATCAAAATATCTAATCAGAAAGTAATTTTATCAGAACTTTCTTATGAAGGGAGTTATGAAATATAATGATCTGATATGACTTTTCCGAGAATTTATTAAGACTTATCAAGATTTCAATGAATAGAAGCAAAATTGATAATCCTCAAATTTATACGTAATCGGAAATACTTCCGTGAACATGTTGCAAATTTTGAAAAAAAGGTTGGCTGCTTTCTTATCTTAAGTCTCCACAATCAAGTCGATGAAGACCTTGAAGAAAATTGACTATAAATTTTACCACATGAATCTTCAATTTGTCCCATGTTTAGTATCATCTACTTATTTGATCTAAAAAATTATAAGTAATGAGTTTTTATATTGCATCCACCTCAAATTTACATCGGAAGATAAGAGTGGTGAAAATGAGCTCTTTTTCAGAAATACTTGTGAATAAAAATTTGTCAAGTTATAGAAAATTCTTGGAATTTCTTTATGTATGATCATCGTGATGAATTTTTTGCAAAACAAGACAATCAAGTGTTTTCACAAATATGTATGATCTAAGAGCTTCTAAAATGTTTAAGTTGTTTTCCAAAAATGAAAGGGGATGCCTAGAACAAATCATATTCATCACTTGCTTTATTGAAAATATGAAATAATGAAATAAGTGCAAACATAAAATAAATCTAATCTTAATTAATATATTCTTATTTCTAACATAATGAAGGAAACATGACTAGGTATAGTCATACTTCCAATGTAACCATGTAAGCGTTTTAATTCCTGCATGCATGTACATATCAATCATTAGTAACAAAAATGAAGATATAATTAAACTAAGAAAACTAAAGAAAAAAGAATGTACATATATTGTTAGCAGCTTTTCAGAGTTACCTTCTCTTGAAATGTCCTTTCCAATTTAATTTCAATTGGATCATAGAAATCTGGATGAATTTCTATTAACGATTGGAAGGGACTCAAAAGAGAAGATGATATGCCAAATCGTGGAAATGATCTTTTAGATGCAATGGGCTGCATAAATTTGTTAATGTTATGTGCAAGTGTTAAATCATTAATAATCTTCTGTGAAAGAAATTTTCCAAATGTATTTCAAATGGGTCAATGAAGTATGCATGGAAATCTGTTATATTCAATAGAATATCATTAATAGAATTAGATTGTTGGTCATATTGTGAAAATACACTCTTTTGTTGACACTTCTTTTGAGAAGAAATAAGCAATTGATAAGAGATGTACATTAATGGAAACTAGAAGGGAAAATATCTAGATGTTCATGATTGTGATTTGAAACTTCATTTTCCTATTCAGGCACTACATCAATTAAGTATTCATTAGTGAACTGCTTAATATGTCAGCATAAAGTATCTAAAAATTGGAAACTGAAATCAGAGAACAAATTTGAAATTATACAAAATAAATGAAGGAACAATAATAAAATTAAGTCATTATTGTACAACTAGTGTTACAGCACAAATGGGACTAATTTGAAATGATTTCCTTTTCACAAGAATTAGCCAAAATTATGCAATTAGAATGATTGCCAATGTCAACTTTTGAATTAGAGTAAAGATCATGACTATGAATAGGAATGAGGATTTGATCATCATAAGAATCATAAATTGGGATTGATTCTTGAATGTTGAACTCATGAAGATAAGTTTTCTCTTGAGAATGAGAATTGGTTGGAACAATTTCTAAGTTAGAGTGTTCTTCATTCCCACATGTGATTTGAATTTGCTCATGAGGCTTCACTTGAGAGGAAGACAAATCAATATCCTCAATGTCAAAGTAATTACCATGAATGAGTTCAAAATATTCTCTAGAGTTCCCTTGAATTTCATCTGATATATCAAAACAAGAAAGAATATGGAGTACATGGTCATTAATGCCAAAAGAATGATCAATGATTGATTTCTACCTTGATAAAAGATAATTGGAAATTGATTTATGTCAGCCTCTATTTTTTCTAAAATAACACTAATGTCAAGAGGGGATAAATTGTTATTAGAAAAAATATGAGGATAGAGGTGAAAATGAGAATCAGAAGCAATGAATTTAAAAATGTTTCTGTTTGAGAACTCTTGTAGATTTTAGATTCCGGATCATTCCTTTGTGTACCTGTGCTTTCTTGAAGATTGTTAGTTGGTCACCCTAAATTTAGTATTTGATCATTATGATCAAATTCCTATTTTTGTATAGCAGATTGTGTATTACTGGTAGTTTCAACTTCGACTTGTGCTTGCTAATTTGCAATCTGATTTTCTGAATCTAATGCACAATAATTTTCAGATTTCAAGGTAGCCTTTTCTCCATGATTGTTGTTAATGTCTTCTCGCATTTCAATAGAATTATTTTCCAAGCTGTGATTGAGATTCACTAACATGTGAAGGTGCATCATGATCATTATTAACATTGTAAGCAGTGTGCACTAAATGAAGGAATTGATCGTACATAATAGAGGCAACTTCATGATCATTAATTTGCACTTCCATATTGGAATTCTCAATTATGTTAATAAAATTGGAAGAATATTGAGCAAAGCTTGAAATAATTTCACATTGATTATAAATGGGAGGAAGAGAACAAATATGTTCAAAAAAATCTAATAATTCATCTTCCGAAGGTTTATCTTCAATTTTAAATCTTAAACAATTTAAATGAAATCGAATGGAAAAATCAATGACAAACTCATTTTAAAACCTTCGTAGATTTTCAATTTCTTCACATACCTGTTCATAATCATAGCAGTCAAATTTATAAAGGAAAAATGTGACAAATTGATCTCAACTGTGAATAGAGGCAACCGAAAGACTTTGACACCCATTTTTGGCTTTTCCTGAGAATGTAAGAGTAAAAATCTTGCATAAAATACCTTTATCAATTACTTGAAAAGTAGAATTTGAATTTTTTTGAATAAATTGAAAGGCATAATCAAATGCAAAAAAAATCTTCTGACTGTTAAAATTTACCTTTGACAAATGTCTTACTATTTCTGGTGGAGTATTGGCAAATGCACATCTAGAAATACAACTCCAAATTGGAAGTTTGAGAGGATCCATTGTAATTAAATAAAACTTTAAAATACAAAACTCCAAAGGACAACAAGTCTTCAGGCCATCCTTCTAGCGCCAAATATGTTGAGGCCTCGAAATTCTCACCTTCAACATTATGAGGGAGATCACCCGGTCCAGATCTTAAAGCAGCACCTTTTCTATTTGGAATGGTGGTTCTGACTGGTTTAACTAGGTCCAGTTACCTTCTCCCTGTTGTTATCGGTTTAAGAATTGTCTTTAGTTTCCAATTGGAAGAGACATCTAATCGAGTCTTCTTGCTAATCAGGTAAGAGAATGACCCTTAAGCTGCTTTGGCGGTACAACCAAACTACTCTATATTTTTTCCTCTTAAAAAAAAGACTTCTAGAATGAAAAAAGTATGATAACACATGCAAGGTCTAATATAAGATGAAATTAATCTAACCTATATCTATTGGACGAAAGGGAAATCCTTCTCTCAGTCGAGAGAAAATTAACTTAATGGGAAAAAGAAGCTTTAAAGAATTGGAATTAAGATGGAGGAATTAAATCAAGGAGATATCTCACAAAATCTGATTCCTTATTACACAAACACCAACAATTAAGCACTTTGCAAATAGTTACATAAGAGCCTATTGAAAATATTTCCAATTCCTTATTTATCATATACATAATAACTAAAAAGATTCATGATGAATAGCTGAATTAGTTCGAATAAAACATCATGTATGAAAATAAATAATTATTATCCTAAATCGTAAGATAGTTTGTCGATCTAAGACTATAACTATTCGTTCAAATGCAGATTTTATTTTTCATATTATATTAAAAATAAGCCCGTAGAGTAGTCTACGTAAACTTTTAAATGAATTAACACTCAAGATTCAAAAATAGTGCATGAATCTGATTATTAACTCACTCTTTTGAAATATAAATTGAAAGACTGAAATAAGAATTCATTTCCATTAAATTCTGTAAACAATAGTGCTAAATATCATTAACTGAAATAAACATTATTAATAAATGAAATCAAATTATAGATCATCAGAGTCTGACAGTAGTGCACAATCCTAAGAGCTTGTAATTGATCTATGCTTGCAAAAATAACCTCCTCCCTACAACAATAGTGCATTGTAAACAAGAGTTTCTCTACAAACAGATAGAGTACATCAATATAGATCCTTCTTCCTCCAGGATTCGAATCATAATTCCCCTACCTACAACTCTAAATTCTTATTACAATAGTGCTTTTAGGAATTTTAAAATTGTAGAGAAGAGAAGCCCCTAATACATTCTACAATATGTTATTTATGATATTTACAAAAGAATTCTCAACAGGAAAGTTTGTTGAAGAATAAATATGCTTCATCCATTTTAATTGGGCCAAAATTCTATTCTTGTATTGTTGGAGCATTCTCTTTTATTGGGATCTTCTTCTCCTCATCTCTTCAATAGTTTTCCTACAAAAAAAAAATCAAAACTAAATTAAAATGGAAAAATAAAATCAAAATACCAAATATGGGATTAAAAAAATCCAATCAAAACTTCATTACATAATTAAAATAAAAGAAATATGATATTTATATTGATTTGATGTAGCAACATTCATCTCAGAAGAATCATTGTATTTTAGTAGACATAGGGGGGTCTTGTGTTTTAAGGAAGTTGGTTTCCTAAGTGTTGAATTAATGTAATTATTAAGGTTTTGAGTGATTTTAATGAGAGAAGCTAGAATAGGGATTTATTTAAGTATAGTGAGGCATATTTGTAAATGTTCTCGAATGTTGGAGAACATGAGAGATTTAGGATGGTTGAGAGAATTGAGAATTAGTTGTCAATCTTAGATTAGGAGTTGGTTTCATGATTTGTGGATAAAAGAGGATCCGTAGGGATAAAGATGAGATTTTAGGATTTTGTTGAAAAGTTTATGGATATAAACCATGAATTGGTTGTATAATCCTTTTGTATAAATGTAAGCCTAAAAGGCATAGTCAAGGGTTAGATGGTTAGTCAAGTTAGATAGTTAGCTATTTAGCTAGTTAGAGGTTGTGAGTTAGAGGTTTTATTGTAAGCCTACGGGAAGGTAGGAAAACAGAGGTCACTGATACAAAAGATTAAGCCAAGGAGAGAGTTCTTGTGTAAATAGCTGTTTATTAATACAAACAACCCGATTCTGAGTTTATGTGTGTGTATGGAGTAATTTAGTTATAATATGTGTGTGAACTAGAGTAAGTTCTGTGTAACATAGGTTGCAGGCGGAGTTCGAGCAAAACATAGAGAAGAAGTGCTATGAAGGATTGTATTGGATCGCATGAATCCATTCAAAGGATCATAGTCGAGATTCAGGAGTGACTGTGTTAAGAGCATGTGGAATTAAGCTCGGAGGAAGTTGTGATGCAGGACATCTAAAGACAAAATCCTGGAAGAAGCCCGAACCCACAGAAGAACATTGAAGAAACGACATAAAAACCAAGTAAAGGCATGAAGGAAGGAAGTAACCCTACACAGGAGCCATCGAATCATTTAGATCGACGGATATTAATGGTAGAAGAAGAATGGTGGAGGAATAGATATAGATCATCAAATCGACAGATCTGTTAGATCAACGGTGATTAGCAATTGCGGGGGTTGAAGAGTACGGATTTCCTTGATCATGGTTGAAGTCCCACACTCACTCCTAGTCATCAATCTCATATTCAACGTCTTACGTCACAGTCAACTGCGGGGGTAGAGTCGTGTTTTAATCTGTGTGCTAGTTGAAGTCCCGCAAACCGTAGATTTAATGTCTTCTTATATCTAATGGTCATCGCACATCAATCAGCTCATGCAATAGTTATGGAAGAAGGCAGTTTTATAAGAAGAAGTTACTTATCAGGTGGAGAAAAAGTGGGAAATGGTAGTTCGGGATGGTCACCTGATTCCATTTAGCAGTAGACATGTAGCACATTGTAGGAGAGACGAAACTAATTTATTGGATGGGTAATCCTCGTGCAAGTGGCTCGCCTGATATCGTTGTTAACCATTCAATCAAGTGTGCTTTGATCAACGGTGGGGGGTCGCCAATTAGTTTCGCATCACAATATTTCATGAGTTGATGAACCGTGGCCTTAAGGAAATGCGATTTGCAATGTGCGATGATCGGGTGGATCAACAACGATCAAATTGAATGGTAACATCAACGGTGGAGATTGAAGCCGATAAGGCTTGGGCTTGAGTGGACCCGGGAAGTTTATCAATGCGAGTTAAGTGATTTGAGTTCCAGCGGATGAATGGGTTTAAGTGGCGATACGACGCGAAAACCGTTGATCTGATTGAGTGAAATCAATAGTGGAGGTTGAATGCAATAAAGGTAGAGCAATAGCATATCGCAAGTTGAGAGTTTTGAATGCCATATTCTTAAGAGTCCTTTGAATCTCCGCGATTGTGATAAATGATGAGTTGGCACGTAGGGGTTGACTAAAGTTTAGACGGTTGAATAGTCAAATAAATGGTTCCACATGAGATTTAATTAAGGGCCTTAAACCTTTATTTGAGAAGGTTTTCACCATGGATCAGGTGATTAAGGCATGGGACCAGTGACATGCAACTTTATTTGCATAATGTGGGTATTATCGGTTTAGCCCAACATCATTTTGGTATCAGAGAAACACAAAGAAAATTTGTGTGAAAAATTATTTGAAAAGAATTTAGAACAGAGTTATGTTTTAAGATGTGTATACAGGCAAGAGGAGATCAGATTCTAATCTGACAAGCAGTAGGCACACAGAGATAATGTGTAGCAGAACTTGCAGTTGCAAGGGAACAGAGCACAATCCATTCAAGGTGCAGGTGAATGGTAGAACAAGATCATGCAAAGATCTTGAAGGTGAGATGATATGTTTTTATTTTAATTTGATTTGAAGATTGGAGAGCTTGTGGTCTTTATATTGACACACAGGTAGTGGCAAAAGAAGGTGAGAAAATTGCAGCAACCTAGAGCAAGGAGTGCTCAATTGATTCCAAAGGAAAGAACCAGAGAGATGCCAAAAGACTGAGCTCAGAGGAGAGAATCTTAGTGAGGCATATGTAGCAAAAAGGAGACTAGTTAATGTAGAGGTATTGTTGCAGCTCACAAAGGCAATTCCACAGAGGATGTGGGTAGAATTGCTAAGGGAGGAAGGAAGCTGGTAAGACTTTCTAAGTGAAAGAAGAGGTGGTCAGAACCAAGTATTTCATTGTGATTGAAATACAAGAGGATAATTGTGTTCTTAGAGGATACAAATGAGTTGAAGCCTAGAAGGAGCAGAGAGAAGTGCTCAAAAGAGGTTCCAGAGATAGAGAACCAAGGGCTTGCCAAAAGACCAAGTACAAAGGAAAGCTTGGTGAGGTAAGTGACAACAGGGAGGACTTGCTATTGCAAAGGCTTTATTTCTGCTCATACTGAGTGAGTGAAGAACTCATAGAGATGGAGAAGAAGATGAATACTAATAGTCATAGCAAAGGTTTTGAGGAAAACCACAGTAGAAGAAAAGTGAAGAAGGAGGATGCCAAGGCAAATGGCAAGAGAATGAGTCAAGAGGGGCTTGACAAAGAACTTGTAGAGTTAAAAGAACAACTTGATGCATTAAGGAGGATAATGGAGGAAAGCCAGAGACTAGGTTGGGTATTAAAGAAAAATCCAGTAAAGTGGCATAAGTTACATAGAAGGCTACAACAGATGAAAGTAAAGTGGTTGATGGAAAAACTTAGAGAAGCTGAGTTGGAAATGGAAGTTTCCATTTGTGAACCAGAGAAGGGTGAAGTTTTGAGTGAATAAGAAGGAATTATTGATAATTTTTTGAACTCTCGGACAAATGCAGACCAATAGGAGAATGTAAAACCTTATATTGTTGAATCTAATAATTTTGATGTGAAAACAGGCTTTGTAGAGGATGAGCAATATTTTGAAGCTGTCAAAAGTATGGAAGAGTATCTTTCAGAAGATAAAAACGCTGAAGTAAAGAATGATGGAGAATTTCTCTTGAATGAGAAAAGTAGTGAATTATTGCAGCAGAAATAATTTAGTAATACATTGATGTTTTAAGTTGTGACAACACAGGAAAAATTTCTTGTGAAAGGAGAAGAAATTCTTTCTGAATAACTGATATGTGAAGAAACAGTTGAGATTGTTGAACCTTGTAATTTTAAAACTAATAATTTGTGTATAAATGCAGGAATCATAAGTAATAATGAAGTACTTATGAAGTGTCACAGAGAAATTGAATTGTTGGAGTATTTTCTGGGAAATTTAGAGTATGACAGTGTGATTGCAAAGGAAGGAGTTCACTATAGTGGACAAGAGCATAAAGACATAATTAGAACAGATGATGTGGAGAGGAGACTAGATGATAGTCTTGAGAGTACTTTACAGAATTCTTTAGAGAATTCTTCAAAGAGGTTGAATCAATATACTGATGTGCTGATAGAAGAGGAGAAATCAAAGTAGCATACTGAAGTGTTGCCAAAGGAAGAAGAGGCACTGAGGCCTTATGTTTTTTATTTTAATAATTGTTTTGTGAGTGCAGGTTTAGTTTCAAATGCTAGAGGAAAATTTGGCATAGATGAGCAACCAAGTAAAGATGGTAGAAGAGGATCCTGTGGAAGATTTTAATCCATGGAATATAGATGTTCAATTGCTGGAGAGACTGGAAAGTCAAGATTCAATGCAGAAAGAGATAATCGTGAAATAGGGTAAGGATGAAAGAGAAAAAGTAAGCATAGGAGAAAAAGTAAGTGTAAGAGTAAGAGTAAGAATTCAACAACTTCAAATAGAATAACAATAGTTTGAAGAGTTAGTGGACAACAACAACAACCTAAAACAAAGAGAAATACGTAGAAGTAAGTGGTAGAGTATCGACCAGCCTAAGGTTGTGCTGGAGATGGAAATTGAAGAATTATGGCAGTTGATGATGAAATAGTCCATATGGAGAAGATTGATAGTAGTAGGAAGGATGATCAATCAGAACTTCAACCTGATTGACAAGGAGAGGAAGAAGAAACAAAAGACAGTAGACATACAGTAGAAGCAAAGGTGCAGAGCATTCAAACAACTACAAACTAAAGTTTGGGACCCTGGAGTATTTCTATCAACATATGAAGACACATGATCAGGAGATCATGAATGTTTTCTACTTTGGTAGTCTGATGCAGGAGCATTCAGCTCAGAAGAATCATTGTATTTTAGTAGACATAGAGGGGTCTTGTGTTTTAAGGAAGTTGGTTTCCTAAGTGTTGAATTAATGTACTTATTAAATTTTTGAGTGCTTTTAATGAGGGAAGCTAGAATAGGGATTTAATTAAGTATAGTGAGGCATATTTGTAAATGTTCTCAAATGTTGGAGAACATGAGAGATGTTGGATAGTTGAGAGATTTGAGAATCAGTTGTAAATCTTAGATTAGGAGTTGGTTTCATGATTTGTGGATAAAAGAGGATCCTTAGGGATAAAGATAAGATTTTAGGATTTTGTTGAGAAGTTTATGGATATAAACCAGGAATTGGTTGTAGAATCCTTTTGTATAAATGTAAGCCTAAAAGGCATATTCAGGGGTTAGATGGTTAGACAAGTAAGATAGTTAGTTGGTTAGCTAGTTAGAGGTTGGGAGTTAGAGGTTTTATTGTAACCCTACGGGCAAGTAGGAAAATAGAGGCCACTGATACATAAGATTAGGCCAAGGAGAGAGTTCCTGTGTAAATACCTGTTTATTAATACAAACAACTTGATTCTGAGTTTATGTGTGTGTATGGAATAATTTAGTTATAATCTATGTGTGAACTAGAGTAAGTTCTGTGTAACAGAAGTTGTAGGTGGAGTTCGAGTAGAACATAGAGAAGAACCGATATGAAGGATCATATTGGATCGCTTGAATCCATTTGAAGGATCACAGTCGAGATTCAGGAGTGACTGTGTTAAGAGCATGTAGAGCTAAGCTCAGGAGGAAGTTGTGATGCAGGACATCTAAAGACAAAACCCTGGAAGAATCCTGAACCCATAGAAAAACATTGAAGAAATGACATAAAAACCAAGTAAAGGCACTAAGGAAGGAAGTAAATGTGCACAGGAGTCGTCAGATTGTTTAGATTAACAGATATTAATGGCGGAAGAAGAATGGTGGAGGAATAGATTTGGATCATTAGATTGACAGATCTGTTAGATCGACGGTGATTAGTAATTGCAGGGGTGGAAGAGTATGGATTTTGTTGGGCATGGAATCCCCCCATGGCATGTTTTGGGGCTCAAAGCCCAAGTTTTGAGTTGATATTGTTGTAGAGCTTTGCGAATTGTGGGTATGAAATGCATGTTAGACTCATAGGACTGTCTGCCCTAGTTTTGAATGTAATCTTGGCCTACCCATGGTCCACGGACCATGGGATTGTATAAATAGAGTGAAGATCTAAGTGTAAAATATAGTTAGTTAGAGCGAAGTATGAGATAGCAAAGTAGAAGCACAGAGCAAGTGTCTAAGTGTATCTTGGGTCGTAGAGTAGGAAAAGGATCTGCAGCTGAGTGCACAGAGGCCTAGTTGTCTGCAGCTGAGTGCGCAGACCCCTACAGCTGAGTGCGTAGGGCGGATTCGAGTCTGTAACCAGAGAAGAGAATAATAAAAGAAGTTTATTCCAAATTATGTGTATCTATCCTTGAATTATTACATATTTGATATCAATTGCTAATGTACTGTTTATTTACTACACGCACTTGTATGAATGATTTATATTACTAAGTATACGTTACACATGCAAGTAAGCTAAGTTAATCAACCAATATCGGATTACTAGTAAGGACTTGGGTAATAACACTATTCGGCCCCTGAGTAAGGCTGTGCAAAGGCAGAACCTCAGGCTGCGAGGAACAAGTAAGTGCACATAGTGATGTACGTGCAGGGTCAAATTGTGGACCACTTGAACCCATTAGACATTTCTAGGGTGTGGAAACCTGGTTCTAGCACCCTCCCATACTACTTCGAGTGAGACCTCAGTCTGCACTCCGTGGACTGTTGCAGAAAGGGCCAGTAGTACTGGGATTTGTTTGGCTAAATCACCTCTGAACTTGGGTTAGGCCCCATCAAGCCAATAGATGGTTTCGTTGCTGAGACCGGGATCTACATAAGGGATGTTTGATGTTGTGTCACTAGAATCCGATGAAGAAAGAAATTGAAGGGTTGTTGGACAGAAAGATTCACGAGTTCGCAGTGTAAGAAAACACGAATTCACGAGTATCAAAAGAAAAGTGGTTATAGTGCTACTTATATAAGGAAATCCATGAAATTTTCTTTACATCCTTCCCCTCTAAGTTGTATGAGTGGATCGTGAAGCTAGCAGATAGTCAAGGAAGGTGTAGGCTTGACAAACTGATTGTGTGGACTCCAGAATTGGTGCGCAGACTAGAAGCATCAGAAGATAAGATCGGAAGTGTTGTGGCCCATTGGCTTGATCAAATTATAGGAGTATTTATGACCGAATTCACGGTAGATACTTTAGTCAACTATAGTGAGGTAGAATGATGCTTCCTCAAAGGACCACGAGGTAAGTACATTAAATCTTTGAACACTTGGATTAAAATGCTATTGTGTGAAAAGTGGGTTTTGCAGATAAATTGATGTTTAGGGCTATGCGAAGTGGGAGGATCTATATACATGAAGGTAGCGCAAAAATAGAAAATAGCCCCTTGATTTCACCAAGACGTGCAATCAGTCTGATAAGGCAGCGAGTTCAGTGCATACCAGCTCCACCTGCACCACCACCGGTTTCACCATCTTCACCCCCATCTCCACCCACACCACCTCTACCACCACCACAGTTCAATATGGCGAGCACGATAAAATTTTCAATGTTCAAAGGAGTAGGGAACGAAGATCCGAACCAATTTTGGTTCGTAGTAAAAGTTGTATGGGAAGCACAAGGAGTCGTGGATGACAATATAAAGAAGGAAATACTACTAAGCATGTTGTAGGATCACACACTAACATGGTACATTAAGCATTCTAATGACCATCCAAACGTGGGAATCGCAGATATCCAAGTTGCGTTGAACAGGGAATTTAGCGGGCCAAAATCATAGACACAATCGATTATCGGGTTTAAGGAAATTGTGATGCTTCCAGGCGAGACCCCCTGGGAGTTGGATCAAATACTGAAGAGTATGATTCGTGAAGCCAACATGACCTTGATGGATGGACAACACCGCGCATGGTTTGAAGCGTCACTAACATCGCATTTAAGGACGACTCTGTCATAGCAGAAGTTATCCACCTAGGCCGAAGCTTTGGAGATTGCAATGAGACTGCACGAGACCCCAATACAAGATCATGGCATGGGAGTCCAACAAATCTATGCACAACTGACAAATTTGTGTCTGGAAATGAAGAGTTTGAAATAAGACAGGATAACTCGGCCAAAGGTGCCCGAGGAGGTATGGTGCATAAAATACAAAGGCCAGGGGCATGACAAGGACCATTGTCCAGTCTTCACAAACTACTTGGCAGGAGGAGGGTTGATGCCATTAAGATCAGAGGCACAAGCAGGACCGAGTACGGCACCTGCATTATGGTGTGCGACTTATCATATAGGAGGAAAACATGCTATGGATAATTGTCATCTCTTGCAGAAGTATACACAGACGTCCCAACAGTTGTTCTTTAATTTCTGCAGATCAGTAGGCCATGATGAGTGCACCTACAAAATTTATGAGCTGATGATGGATTGGACTCCTACCTATAGAGTGCAGACTAAAATGTGAGCCTTTGATCAAAATGCAGGGATGTCGTGCACTAGATTTTAGGGGTGCAGACGAGGTGGATGTGGCATGGGACCAGGAAGGGGTCGTGGATAGCTGATTTGTTACAATTGTAGAGGGCCAAGGCATTATGCCCATGATTGTACAAATCCGATGAGAGCATCATGTTTATATTTCACTCAGTTTGATCATGACATGGAGGACTCCCTTACACTGATAGAGAGGTTGCACGATGAAGGGATACTCTAGCCTCCCCCGATTCAGAATTTGCAAATGATGAGGTATGAGCCATGCGAAGAGGACACAAATGTAAACATCGTGCTCCGAAGTGGTATCACGATAGGAGATGACAAGGGCAAGAAACCCGAAGAAGGTGCTTGGGTTCGCAAGGCTCCTACAGAGGAACTAGAGTTTGATTTTGAGTGTGCGAAGGAGACATTCATGGAAGCTAAGAAAAGCTTCATGAAGGCCTCCACTTCAGGTAGTAAGGATCAACTAGAGCCAGAGATGGATCCTTCAATGCTCACTACCTTTCTGGAAACATGCATGAAGCTGCTGCGTGATAGTAAGTCTATGAAGGGATTGTAGGAACTCATCACTCCGTGCATTGGGTCAGGAGAACCGTGCATAGTTCGGAAGCTTGGGAAGCACACATCACAAACAGGAAGGGAAATGAGATTGACTGCACAAATTAGAGAGTATGCAATGGATCAAGTGATTCCAGATCTAGGATCAGATGTGAATGTATTGCCAAAGTAGACATGGGAGCACATGGGCAAGCTGGCGTTGCAATGGTCCCCTATTCAATTGCGAATGGCGAACTAACAAAAGATCGTATTGATGGGAATATTGCAGGGAATAATGGTAGACATTGAGGGTGTGAGCGTGATTACATATTTCGAAGTGATAGAGATTGTTGATGACAGCAATCCCTATCCTTTACTACTGGGAATTGATTGGGCCATTGACAAGAATGGAGTGATAAACCTGAAGAAGCACAAAATTATTTTTGAGAAAAAGTCACTACGCGTAATGGTACCTTTAGACCTTGCGGAAGGATCGTGCTACACAGATCCAGTACACGACGACGAGAGTGACGATGATCTAGACTGTATTTACAAAATCACCGCATGGGAGCGGGACTAGTTGAATCATAGTGGATGGCAGGATTTCGTGGGAGAGAGAAAGCTCCTGCACATCGGATTCAGATGAGGAAATAGAACAATGGTAGAAATAGTTACACAAGGTAACCATGCTCAGTTGTAACATGATGATAAGATCACTACGTTGCGTAACAACAGAGGTAAGGGATTTGCCTATGTATGACAGGTTGACAGTGGTGGATATATTCTTGAACAAATTTGAACGAGAAGTGCCAAAACAACAATTTTTTGACACTTTGAAATGGGCATTGTGTTCTACACTCGCAAGATGGTGGGGTACGCATCAAATAAGTTTTGAGGACTGGTGCGGATGCAGAAGATGGATGTGCCTAGGATTTGGGAAAGTGCAGATGCGGCTAGCAAACAAGTATGACGGATGGGATGTTCCACGTACACACCTTGCGAAATGGACCAAGGTCTACGGGAAGAGCCACAACCTGAATGGGTGCATTTGTTTTATCATACTCTAGATGTCATACGCATGAATTGGTATACTGAGATGGAGCTCCGCCATGGCACGAGCGAATGGGACATCCTGCGTGAAGGATTCCTATTAACCTTCATGTTTGGAGATCGTTGGTGGGATACTATGGATGATGCACTACAAGAAGGCAAAGAAGCTATCTTCAAAATACCCCAGGAGCCAATGCAAGTGCTTCAATCGGAATGGCCGACCCAGCTGAGCTGCGTGCTGGAGTGCTACAATGTAAATATTGAGAAGGATGATGAGGATCCATGGAATATTAACATTCCAGAAACTGAAGATTGTTGCGAGGTTCAAGGACCATTGATTGAGGATCATGACATCACCACGCCACTGAAAATGAAGCAGGTAAACATTAGGATGGAGGCAGAGCGAAAGTATGCAACGCTCGGTGACTATTGGGATGATGCTACAGTGGATAAGGTCGCTGAGTTACTCCGCAAATACCAAGACTTATTTTAGACCAAAATTACGGATTTAAAAGGGATCATTGGTGACTTAGGGATGATGAAGATCACCCTAAAACCCGATGCGAAGCCAGTCAAGCAAAGGCCTTACTGCTTGAATCTGAAGTACAAGGAAAAGGTCCACATAGAATTAGACAAAATACTCGCAGCCAGAATTATTGAGCCGATGGAAGCATCCGACTAGGTAAGCCCTATGGTAGTATAGGAGAAAAAGAAGAAGGGTGAAATAAGAATATGCGTGGACCTCAGGAAGTTGAATGACGCCTGTGTACATGGCCCATTCTCGACACCGTTCACAGATGAAGTATTCGAAAATGTTGGCGGACAAGAAGCATATTCATTCACGGATGGGTTCTCAGGGTACCACCAGATCAAAATCGCACCAGAAGACAGAAGCATGACGACCTTCGCAATGGAATGGGGCTGCTTTCAATACACCGTTATGTCATTTGGATTAAAGAACACGCCAGCCATATTTTCGCGCATCCTTGTTGCCGCAGTCAAAGAATACATCCATAAATCCCTAGAGGTCTATCTGGATGACTGGATTGTCTTCAGATTAGTTAAACACCATGTAGTAAGTTTATGCTTGATGCTAGATACTTTCCGACAACACTAGATTGCACTAAACCTTAAGAAGTGCACATTCGTCGTTCCCTTTGGAAACCTGTTGGGACACGTGGTGTGCAAACAGGGGCTGATGGTGGACCCTGTGAAGATTGCAATAATTCTAAATTTGGAAGCACCGTGAAGTGTTAAACAGCTACTCGCTACCTTGAGACACACATGATACTATAGAAATTTCATCAAAAACTATGCCCAAATCACCGCACTGATGGAGAAACTATTGAAAAAGATGTCACATTTTGCTGGAATGATGATTGCATGAACAGCTTGGATGTCCTAAAGGGGAAATTGGCCTCTGCTCCATTCCTGATCTTCCCAAAATGGGATGTCGAGTTTCATGTACATGTTGATGAGTCGTGTATCACGCTGTAAATAGTGCTCACACAAGAGGGCGACAAGGGATTGGACCACCCTATCGCGTTTGCAAGTTGTAGATTGTCTAAAGCTGAGAATAACTATTGCACAAACAAGCACGAGGGGTTAGCGATGTTGTATGCGCTCCAAAAATACTGACACTATTTGCTAGGAGGGAATTTCAAGATGTATACACACCATTCTGAGCTGAAATACTTGGTCAATAAACCTTTGTTGGGGGGGCACATATGCAGGAGGCTCTTATTATTTCAAGAATATGACTTTGAGGTCGTGGTTAAACCTGGACACCTGAACGCAAGACCGGATCACTTGTCGCGTATTGAGACGAGTGAGTAACCTACTAGTTTGGAGGAAGGATTACCTGATGCACAGCTATTTGCAGTGCGCGTCGCGGACGAGTACTTCGAAGATATAATCCACTTTCTGACAACAGGGACTGTGCCGAAGGAATGCTCCGTCCAACAGAAGAAGGAATTGGTGGTGCGTGCGGCGGATTTTTTGTCATCGTGGGGCACCTATACAAAATGGGAAATGATGAGATATTGCGAAGATATGTACCTGAATTTGAACGAAGTCAAATCCTCACAGAAGCACATGGGGGCACTGCAGGAGGACACTATGCAGGATGTGTGACCACACAAAAGATTCTTCATGCTAGTTTATGATGGCCAACCCTTCACCAGGATTCAAAAGCCTACTATAAGGCCTGCGATATATGTTAAAGGATCGGAAAGCCATCTCCAAGGGACGAGATGCCATTGAATCTGCAAATGACACTGCAACCATTCGAGAAATGGGAAATTGAATTTGTGGGACCTATCAAACCTCAAGGAAAGATGGGTGCGCACTACATCATCACCACGATAGAGTACCTAACATGATGGGTGGAAGTGCAACCAGTCAAAGACTGCACGGCCGCTATGGCTGCAAAGTTTTTGTTCGAAAACGTGTTGACTCAATTTGGCTATCCGAAACTCTTATTGAGGTATCGCGAAACACATTTCTTGAATGAAACCATCAGCTCGCTCACCGAAGAATTCTAGGTGTATCATCAAAAAAGTACATCGTACCACCCACAAGACAATGGGACTGTAGAAGCCTTCAAAAAAACACTGGAGACTGCACTGATCAAAGTGTGCAATGCACAACGAAGTGATTGGGACATGTGCGTACCTGTAGTGCTATGGGCTTATACGACAACGTGTAAGAAACTCATGGGACAAACACCTTTCCGGCTAGTTTATGGTGTGGAAGCTGTCATGTTGATGGAATATATCATACCTAGTCTATGCATAGTAGTGCTCACAGGGATGACAGACCGCGAAGCTATGGAGGAAAGGCTCGCACAATTGGAAGAACTTGAGGAAAAACTGTTCTTGGCTGGGTTTCATCAGCAAGTATAGAAGCAGTGTGAAAAAGCCTGGCACGACCACCATATCAAGTTGTACACGTTCAAGGTAAATGACTTAGTGTTGCTGTATTACAGTAAGTTTGAAAAATTTCTGGAAAAATTCAAAATTCATTGGCTGGGACCATAAGTGGTTAAGGAGGTCACAGATGAAGGTGCAGTCCAGCTAGTCAAACTAAATAAAGAACCCTTCTCGAGCAAAGTAAATGGAAGCTGCTTTAAGCCCTACATGGGTAGGCCGACTATCTGACTAGCCAGCCAAAACACAGTCTTCACACTCCGAGGAGCTGAACAAAGGCATGGGACTATAAACATACGCAACAGATGGCGTTACAGATGTAGGGAAACAACGCAGACACACAGGTCTCAAAGAATGGATGCAGCAGGTTCAACAAGCAGCATCTCAGTGCGTTGTAGACATCAGTACCGTTTGAGAATAGTTGGAGGGACTCCACGCTAAGATCGTCGTGCCGACAGAGTGACTCGAGGGCGAGTCATGATGTTTGTGCTGGGGGGCCTGTTGGGCATGGAATCGCCCCATGACATGTTTTGGGGCTCAAAGTCCAAGTTTTGAGTTGATATTGTTGTAATGCTCTGTGAAATGCAGGTGAAGTGTATGTTAGAGTCATAGGGCTGCCTGACCTCGTTTTGAATGTAATGTCGACCTAACCATGGTTCATGGACCATCGGATTGTATAAATAGAGCGAAGCTCTAAGTGTAAAAGATAGTTAGTTGGAGAGAAGTATGAGATAGCAAAGTAGAAGCACAAAGCAAGTGTCTAAGTGTATCTTTGGTCGTAGAGTAGGAGAAGGCTCTGCAGCTGAGTGCGCAGAGGCCTAGTTGTCCGCAGTTGATTGGGTGGACCCCTGTAGCTAAGTGCGCAGGGTGGAGTTGAGTCTGTAACCAGAGAAGAGAATAATAAAAGAACTTCATTCCAAACTTTGTGTATCTATTCTGGAGTTATTACATGTTTGATATCAATTGCTAATGTACTATTTAATTACTGTGCACACTTGTATGAATGATTTATATTGCTAAGTATACTATACACATGCAATTAAGCTAAGTTAATCAACTAATATTGGATTACTAGTAAGGACTTGGGTGATAATACTGTTCACCCCCTGAGTAGGGCTGCGCGAAGGTAGCACCTCAGGCTGTGAGGAACAGGTAAGTGCGCGTAGTGACGTGTGCACAGGGTTGAACCACGTACCACTTGAACCCAGCAGACATCTCTAGGGTGCGGAAACCTAGTTCTAGCACTCTCCCATACTACTTCGGGTGAGACCTTAGTTCTCGCTCCGTGGACTGCTACCGAAAGGGCTAGTAGTACCGGGATTTGTTTGGCTAAATCAGCTCCGAACCTAGGTCAAGCCCCAACAAGCCAACAGATTTCCTTGATTGTGGCTGAAGTCTTGCACTCACTCCTAGCCATCGATCTCATATTCAACATCTTACGTCACAGTCAACTGTGGGGGTGGAGTCATGTTTTAATCCGTTTGCTAGTTGAAGACCTGCAAATCGTAGATTTGATAGCCTCTTATATCTAACGGTCATCGCACACCAATCAACTCGTGCAATAGTAAAGGAAGAAGGCGGTTTTATAAGCGGAAGTTGTTTATCGAGTGGAGAAAAAGTGATAAGTGGTAATTTGGGATGGTCACCCAATTCTATTTAGCAATCGACATGTAGCACGTCGGAGGAGAGAGGAAACCTCTTTATCGGACGGGTAATCCTCATGCAAGTGGCTTGCCCGATATCGTTGTTAACCATTGGATCAAGTGTGCTTTGATCAATGGTGGGGGATCAGCGATTAGTTTTGCATCACAATATTTCATGAGTGGATGAACTGTGGAGTTAAGCAATTGTGATTTGCGATGTCTGATGATTGGGGTGATCAACAACTGTCAGATTGAATGGTAACATCAATGGTGGTGATTGAAGTCAATAAGGCTTGGGCCTGAGTGGACTCAAGAAGTTTATCAATGTGAGTTAAGTGATTTGAGTTCCAGCAGATGAATGGGTTTAAGTGGCGATATGATGTAACAGTCGTTGATCTGATGGAGTGAAATCAACGGTGGAGGCTGAATGCGATAAAGGTAGAGCAATCGCATATCGCAAGTTGAGAGTTCTAAATGCCATATTCTTAAGAGTCCTTTGAATCTCTGTGATTGCGATAAATGATGAGTTGGCACATAGAGGTTGACTAAAGTTCAGACTATTGAATAGTCAAAATAAACGGTTCCACATGAGATTTAATTAAGGGCCTTAAACCTTTATTTGAGAAGGTTTACACCATGGATAAGGTGATTAAGGCCTGGGACCAGTGACATGCAATTTTATTTGCATACTGTGGGTATTTTTGGTTTACCCTGGCATCATGATTTCTATGTAGACGTAATTGGTCAATGATGTCATTGACAAATGGATCTGCACTTAGAAGAAACTGTGGGAAAATGATAATGCAAAAAATTAAACTTAGAAAAATTGTTTTATTAAAAATTAGGAGCGTGACCTTCTGTTGGCTTTTACATAGAATAAATAATCAAATCTGATTTCACAACCACTTCACAATTAATCTCCAAGATTTTATCTTTCCAATTAGTCATCTTGGGCCTCATTTGGCCAAGTAAAACTCCATTTATGAGCTTCTAAAGTTGGTGTGTTAAAATTTCCAGAAATTTGGAAATTTTGTTGCCTCAGCTAATAATAATTATAATTCTAAATTAGATTACAGTTATTATTTAATTAATGCTAATATAATATACTATATTATTATCTTAATTATTACAAAATAATTAAAGCCAAACTTTATTAATAAAAATAGATTTAAAATCATTAAAGATAATTATATTATATTAAAATCAATTAAATCATATAAAAATTAAATAAATTAATATTATATTATTTATATTATAATATAAATACTTA
Organism: Pinus taeda; assembly: GCA_000404065.3. Classification (NCBI taxonomy): domain Eukaryota; kingdom Viridiplantae; phylum Streptophyta; class Pinopsida; order Pinales; family Pinaceae; genus Pinus; species Pinus taeda. Next base: position 29,620 of record APFE030127948.1, on the reverse strand, counting down.
TATATTAAATTTTAAAACCAAACCACTGGAATCAACCAAAAACCAAACATCAAAACAAATAAAACAAAACCAAGATACCCTCAGGAGTGGGGTTGAGGTGGAGTATGGTGTTGTATGTTAAAATACGATATTGCATATCACAAGGAAGAGACCCATCAGGGTTTTAAAAACATGTTTGTTGTAATTTTTTGTGATGCGGGACTGTGAGATCATGGAGGGTGAGTTGGGAGATGAAAATCAAAACTATGTATTGAAACTAAAAACCTGTCACATATTTTTTTTAAATTGCGAATTGTGGAATTTTAAATGAGCACACAAAATTTTATGCGATGTGCGATATGTGATATCACAAAATGTTTTTTTATCACATTTTTTTCTTTTGCAATATTTTTTATCACATTTTCTATTTCGCATGTATTTTTTATCGCATTTTTTGGAAGGAAGAGAAGGGATGTGAAGTGGGACCACGTGGATTAACAATTATACAAATTGGACTACAGCCACTTTGACATTTTGTGGTTTTGGTTTTGGAAATTTGTTTTAAAATAATAAATTGACGTATTTTTTTTTTGTTAAGCTTGGTAGATCCTCATTTTCCAATAATTATAGAGAAAATTTACACCACATATAATTGGCTAGGTGGCCTCAACTTGCCCAATGGGAAATAAGTCTGTTGGCCACCTATCTGCATTGTATGCCATCTAGTAGAAAAAATTCTTAAGTCTCTCTATCCAAGCTATATAAGTTTCAGGTTCTTGTCCACTTCCATACTCTAGAGTTCCACATACATATGTAATTGCATAAAGAAAATTAAAAGCTATCCGCATATATAAACAAAAACATCATAAAGTAGGTATGCTAATCATGTTGTTTAGCTGATGCTAATTCCACCAGTGTTGGATCTTTAGAATTCGTACCCGACAACTCTGTTTGGACCAAGATACATGGAAAGTGCCACTCATAAACTGGAGTAAATTACCGAGATCTGAAAATGCGTTTTTTAACCGTTTTGTAATTTGGCCGGGTCATTTTGTAGGAATGTTAGTGAAAAAATTAAAAAATTAAAAAAATATTAACTAAGAGTTCAATATTTACAATAAATGCATTATTGAACTTAAATCGAAAAAATTAAAATTTGCACATTTTATACATTTTTTAACCCAGGAAACACAAATGATCAAACTTCAAAGGAGTTCCATTTACAAACTGGTTGACCAAATGAGGCAAAACAAGTATCTTCCTAAAAATCAAATTCAACAAAGCAATCAAAACATAAATCCGACGAAAATGAAAAAATGGAAAAATTGTAGGACAATTAACTAAATAAAAATCATAAAGGGTGTTTAGCCAAAAAATTATAGAAAGGGTTCCCATAATTTGAAGTAAATAAGTCAATAATGCGGGGTGTTGGGTTTTCCCTACAATAGGAAGGAAAGGAAATTGAATTAAGGGAATCGTAGGGAAACTAGGGAATATAATAAGCTCTAATGGCATGACAAAACTTTTGAATAAAGAGCATACTTTCACAAATATGCTCACTAGAGGCTCAAACATTGAAATAATATATTTCTCCAAATCTCCAAAAAGTCTTGGACAATCATTCCAAGGTAATTGAGACTCCAAAAGGCCTCCCACCTATTCGTGATTATGATCATGCTATTTACTTGATTCCAGGAAGTGTTCCTCCAAACATAAGGCCTTACAGATATCCATATGCCCAAAAGAGTGAAATTTAGTGTATGGTTGCAGAAATGTTAGAGGCCAGTGTAATACAACCTAGTCAAAGTTCTTTCTCTGCTCTAATGGTATTGGTGCATGAGAAGGATGGATCGTGGTGTATGTGTCCTGATTATAGGGATCTCAACAAGCTCACTATTAAAGATAAATTTCCCATTCCTGTCATTGATGAATTGTTGGATGAATTACATGGAGAAATTTACTTCATCAAGCTGGATCTTCGTTCAGGATATCATCAAATTAGAATGAAGACTAAAGACATTCAGAAACAACTTTCAGAACTCATGAAGGTCATTATGAATTTTTAGTTATGCCTTTTGGCCTTACTAATGCACCTTCAACATTTCAAGGTTTGATGAATTCCATTTTCAAACCCTTCCTTAGAAAATTGGTGTTAGTATTTTTTTATGATATACTAATATACAAGTCTTGGAAGAATCATGTTCAACATGATGATATGGTGCGAAAACTATTGGAGTAGAAACAATTATATGCAAAACCCTCCAAATGTTTCTTTGGAGTAAAGGAGGTGGAATATTTGGGTCATATTGTATCTCATGAGGGTGTCTAGGTAGACCCTAAAAAAATTAAATCCATTAAGGAATGGTGTTATGCTCTTGACCTGCAAGAAATTCCAGAATACCAAATATGTGAAGAAGTACAACCCAGAACACAGAACAAAATGAGAAAAATAGAAAGTATTTTATTATTCAAAGATGAAAGCAAGGTTCACTTGCCTCTTTGAGGGGGTAGCCTCCAGCAAAGCAGAGATTGATCACAAAATAAGACTTGATATTCCTCAATGGGGCATCTCTAACCTTTATATAGGATTCATACATACAATACCATGGGTCATTAACATGGTTCTCTCAATACCATTTATCTAATACCATGGCCCGTTTGCAACTAATTGTGGTCCCTTTCTTAAATGCGGGTCAACCACTTACAATTATTAATACGAGCTTTATTGACTCTTTAACTAACTATAACTATGGCTCGACCCTATTACATAAATAAAGGGGTTAGGGTTGGACCCTAACATGTCCTCCCTCATAAAAAGCAGCCTTGTCCTCAAGGCTAAAGCTAAGGAAATTGTTGAAGAATAGTAGCTAGTTCTCAGGTCACATCTTCTGGAGAGGTTTCTTTCCACTTGACGAGGACTTCTTTGATCGTACAACCACACAGATGTTGTTCTCGTGTATCAAGGACCTGTTCAGGTTGGAGCCAAAGTGAACCTTCTTCATCTAATTCAGGTACACTGGTTTGAATTCCGCAATTGTTCCCCACCATTTCCTTGAGGCATGATACATGGAAGACTGGATGGATTTTTGAAGTTGGTGGCAAAGGCTATCTTGTAGGCTACTACTCCAATGTGTTGAAGTATTTGATAAGGTTCGTATAATTTTCGAGATAATTTTTGGCAGTCATTTTCTTAGAGCGATGTTAGCTTATATGGTTGCAGCTGCAAGAATACCTGATCCCCTTCTTGAAATGTGCAGTCTAAACAATGTTGGCCTTCCTGTTGCTTCATGCGATTCTGAGCTTGATGGAGATTATCTTTGAGACAAGCTAGCATGGTTGCACGGTTCCGTAAGAGTTGATCCACTACTTGCACCTTAGAGCATCCAGGGATATAAGAATTAGGTGAAGGTGGGAGTTGGCCATACACTGCTTCATATGGAGTCAACTTGGTGGCTGCATGATAGTTAGTATTATACCACCATTTAGCTAGAGCTAGCCACTGTACCCATTGATATTGCTTGTTTGAAGTGAAGCACCTTAGGTATGTCTCCAAACATTTGTTGACTTCTTCAGTTTGGCCATCAATTTGGGAATGATAGGAATTACTTAGTTAGAGTTTGGTGCCTTGTAGCTTGAAAATTTCTTGCCAAAAGTTACTGGTGAAAGTCGGGTCACGATGAGACACAGTGGAAGTGGGAATTCCATGCAGTTTGAAGATCTAGTCCATGAAAGCCTGAGCCACCAAAGTGGGGGTAAATGGGTGGGGTAGAGTGCAAAAATGAGCATATTTAGAAATTCTGTCCACAACCATCATGATGACTACTTTGTTGCCTGACTTCAAAAGTCCAGTAATGAAATCCATAGAAACATCTGTCCATATTGAGGCAGGGATGGGCAATGGTTGTAAGGTGCTTGGTGACTTGACTTTTTCTCATTTGTGGCGTTGACACACATCACATTCAGCTACAAATGTAAGAATGCCAGTTTTCATGCCTATCCAAAAGAAAGAACGATGAGTGTGAGCATAAGTCTTCTGAAAGCATACATGGCCTGCAATGGGAGATGAGTGCAAATCTACCAAAATGCACGTTTTGAGGGTGGATGTGGGCGATATAACTAATCTATCCTTGCGGCGAAGAATCTCATCCTTCCAAGAGTAGCCAACTAAGGAATAAGCATATTCTCTCAAGTTATTAATGAGTTGGGAGAGAGAGGGGTGTGAAAACCATTCTGTGTGGGCTTCTTCAATCCAATCTGGTATGGGAAGAGAGATTGATAGCAGGGTGCTTTCAACTTCAAATTGGCGTGATAAAGCATCTGCTACTACATTATCATGCCATTTCTTGTGAATTATCTCATAATAATATCCCATCATTTTGGCCAGCCATTTATTTTGTTGGGGCAAGGATAGACGTTGCTCCAAAAAATATTTGAGGCATTGATTGTCTGTGTGGATTTGGAAACACTGCCCCAATAAGTATGGTTGCCAGGTATGTACTGTATGTAAGACGGCCATCATCTCCTTCCCATAGGTAGATTGTCCCAAATGTTTCCCACTCAGTTGTTGGCTGGTGAAAGCCAAGGGTTGACCTTCTTGCATTAAGAGAACACCAATACCAGTACCTGAACCATCACATTCAATCACAAAATATTTGGTGAAGTTGGGTAGTGTGAATACGGGAGTGAAACACATGGCCTGTTTAAGAGCCATAAATGCATGTTGTGCTACATCAGTCCATAGGATTGAATTTTTCTTGAGAAGGTTAGTGAGAGGTTTAGCAAAAAGACCATAATTGTAGACAAATTTTCGATAGTAGCCGGTGAGACCCAAGAATCCCCTCAAACTCTTCATGGTTTTTGGTTGGGGCCAATCTTGCATTGCTTGTATCTTTTTGGGATCTACCTGGACAACTTCACGACCCACAATGTGGCCCAAATACTCGACTTCTTCCATGCCAAAAGAGCACTTGGAGAATTTAACAAATAATTTGTGATTTTGGAGCAGTTGCAAGAGCAATTCTACATGCTGAAGATGTTTTTCCTAGGTTAGGTTGTAGATGTGAATGCGGAGATATGGTTTTACCAAGTGATTCATGAGGCTTTGAAAAGTGGATGGGGCATTACAAAGACCAAATGGCATGACCAAGAATTCATAATGGCCTTCATGAGTTCAGAAAGCAGTCTTAGGAATGTTTACTTCTTTCATGTATATTTGGTGATAGCCAGAGGAAGATCTAGCTTAGTAAAGAATTGAGCACCTTGTAGTTCATCCAGCAAATCATCAACAACCGGGATAGGGAATTTGTCTTTGACAGTGAGCTTGTTGTGGACCCTGAAGTCTAGAAACATGTGCCATTCCCCATCTTTCTTGAGCACCATGACCACTAGTGATGAATAAGGACTGATGCTAGGATGAATGACACCGGCTTCAAGGAGTTCCTTGATGATTTTTTCAATTTCATTATTTTGGGCGAAAAGATATTGATATGTGTGCACATTCGGTGGTTGTGCCCTTGGGACCAAAGTGATTCTATGATCATGTTCCCATCTATAAGGTGGAAGCTCTTTAGGTTTGTCAAATACTTGTTGGTGTCGATTCAAGACCTGTTGCATGTCAGGATGAATATGAAGAGTAGTGGGTTCAATGGCCTGGATGGCATTAAACTGGGCAATAACTCCATGATGGCCCTTTTTCAACAACTTTTACATGAGATGCGAGCAGATGATAGAAGGAGCACCTCCCTGGAGTCCACGGAGGGAATGCATGTGGTCATTATGCTTAAAGCTCATATGTAACGCCTGGAAATCCATCCTGATTGGGCCTAGTGTGCGAAGCCATTCAACATCTAAGACAATGTCACAATCACCCATGTTAATCGCAAACATGTGGGTCTTTAGGTGGTAGTCTCCCATCTGAAGTTTGATATTTTCGCAACGGCCTTCATATTTCATTGTCCCCCCATCAGCGATCTGGACCTGGAAATTAGAGGTTGCCCTGACAAAACAATGAACTGCTTCGTTGTTGATGGATAAAGTTATGAGTGCTACCATTATCAATCAATACTATTATAGGGTGATGTTTAATAAAGCCTCTGATTTTGGGAGTTTGGGGCATAGAAATACCCGCCAAAGCATGTAGCGAGATAAATGGTTCCTCTGGTGTAGCTGGGAGTTCATTGTCCTACTGGGCTTCCTCAACTTCGTCCTATAGTCCCTCAAGGGGTGGGGCTTCCTCAGATGAGCTGTGATCAGTAACATCAATTTGAAATAATTTGGGTTCCTTGCATTTATGCCCAGGGGAGTATTTGTCATCACAGTAGTAGCACAATCCTTGTTTTCTTCTTTCAGCCATTTCTGCTAGAGACACCTTTTGAACCTTAAGTGTTTGGGTAGGGCCCTAAGCCTAGGTGGGGCATCCCTTCGCTATGAAATTTGGGCGAGGCAACTCGGCAACTAAAGCATGTTCCACTTTGATAGGCTGTGTGCAAGCGTCCATCCATGTAAGTGGGTGGTGCATATGGACATGGGCTTGGATGGCTTCTTTGAGACCACTTATAAAACATTCCAAGTAGAATTCATCTTCGCGACCTTCTGTGCAAATGGCCAATGTCTCAAAGGCTATAATGTAGTATTTTATTGTACCTTTCGGTCGGAGCTTAGTAAGGAGACCCACAAAATTAAATTCTTTATCAAAGAGATCATAAAGATATTTTGAGAACACCTACCAAGTTATGTTCCCGGAATAGCGTTTTTTATGCCATTGGTACCATTGCCATCTCTCTTGGTCCAAGTAAAGGGCTCCCACACGTAGTTTAGTTTGATCATCTTGGATATCATTCAGAATGAAATATTGTTCCATTTGTGCTACCCATATTTCCAGATTAGAGCCATCAAATTTATACATGTCCAGCTTGGGTGGGCGAGGGTGGGAATGTTGGTGATTTCCATGGAAGTGAAGATGATGGCTAAATTCTCCTTCCATGTCTTCATTAATACCATGTGCCTCCGAATGCAACCCCAACGTGCTCACGTTGAATTGTGCCAAGAATTTCTTCATCTGGTCCGCTAGGCTCTAGAAAGAATCCAACTTTTGTTCAAGGTGCTCGACCTTCTCGTTGGCCACGACTTGAGCTTTGGTTGCTACCATACACAGATCTTGGTCACTTGTCGTCACTTTGAAAAAATTTGGGACCGCCCGAAAATTGAAGCTGACAAGTGAATGGTAGCACTACGATTAGCTCGTCGTCTTGATTCTTATGGGTTAAGTCTCCTGTAAGCATCCTGGGAAGGCCTCAGTCTTTTCTTTTTTACACCGAATGGAGTTTTACTCCCCGCTGATCAATATTGTAATGGCCAAATTCCAAAAAAATTGATCCTACCCAATGTCCTGCGAGAATCAGCCTAGGCTATAGGAACCACAAGCCTCACTGCGCAAATGGTTAGATTTGCCTGCAAAACCCCAATTGCTGAATGTGAGTTAGACTACAGCTGGGACAGAGACCAATAGCTAGATCTGAATGGTACTGTGGCAGTAGAACCTCAACTAGTGGATCTGACTGTTGCGATGGCGATAGTACCCCAAATACTAGATTTGATTTGGAAAATAAGATAATGGGTGATCTTCAGAGATTCGAGGAAACTATGGTCTCAAAGGAGTGTCAGGTGTTACAGATTGCAATATACATAAGGGTCCAACAATAGTACTCGGCCCAATCTTTCAGGGCACTAACTAAGGAGGATCAACTGTACCCTTAACCATACTACCTGACTACCCTATCATACGCATGAGTAATCTCCTCGAGTGTTGTTCTTGGTTTATTGTAGCAGCAAGACGACCGACGGTTTATCTAAGGTGAGGTTTCAGGTGAGCCTAGGGGGCTTCCGATATACCCAAAGGGTACGTGGAAGGTAGTCCCTGTGTGGCTTTGTCTAATGTGCTACTACTCAAAGGGGTACCCACATGGGTTACAAGGGAGTCCAAAAAGTGTGACCACCTCTTGTATTTCCTGTGTGCATGCCCCCCCAAATCTGCAGGTTTATGCACTCAACGACACATCTCGTGGTTTAAAGACACTGTAACACGTCTCTAGCCTAAAAGAAAAATTCTGCCAAAAATGGAGGTACCACTGGCCCTCGAAAGTGCTCTGATACCACTTGTTATGCTCTTTGTTGGAATATAGTCCTGACATCTACATTTATTTTTTAGCCTAATTATCCTTGACTTAGCCACATGCACTAAAAATCATGTTCACACTTGGTTTTTGGTAAACTAGCTCGGTGGACCAACTTTCTCTTGTTTTTTGCCTTTAAAGGCTTAATATTATGGAAATATTGGTCCAACCACTTTCCTAAACCATTTATACATCTAAGTGCATGTTCACACCTAACCACACCTCATCCACTTGAGTTATTTGAGGATTGGCACCCCACATGAAGATTCCCCCTGAAATCAAGGGATTTGGTCCCCTGGACCATTTTAGCATGTTTTAAAGTTGCCTTCCTTGGGAAATGTGCCCCTCCTCATTCTTTCCTTGTGGCTGATAGTTGGCATAGGTTGTCTTGAGTCATTGTTGCTATTTCAGGCGTCTCTTTAGCTTTTCTTAGCCTTTTCTAGCTTTTTACTAGTTTTTTCCTAGTTTTCTAGATTCGTCAATTTTTATATAACCACCTCCCTTTGGAATTAGAGGTTTGGTTGATCATGTATTATGATTGTTCATTAATTTAATACATTGATTTTATGGAGCAAATTATTTCTCTCCTCTCTTGAATATCAGCAAATTACTTGTGTTTAATTTAACTAGCATTCTAGATATATCAGAGTTTTTGCAAGAATTCTACATGGTGTCAGAGCTAGTTCAAATCTAGTGGATTGTACACAGTTTTATTTGTAGGTATAGACCATCAAGAGGTTCAGCAAGCAGCAATGGATCATCTCTCTGAGCCCAAAAAAATCGTTCTAAATCCCTTCAATTACTTCAAATGGAAGACAGATATCACTCTGCGCCTCCGAAGCAAAGGGCTTTACAGGGTAACAATGGGAATGGAGATTGAACCGACTTTTGTAACAGAGAAGATCAAGTATTTCAATAAATTAGATGAATCAATTGGGTTGATATGCCTATAAATTTCCATAGAACTCCTCTTTCATGTCAGCGGAGCCAATAATCCTAATGTGGTTTGGACCACATTGGAAGGACTATTCGGCAAGAAAGATGAAATGAGAGTGCATCAACTGGAGAATGAACTCATATCCCTCAGTCCAACTCATTTCAGCAACCTACAAGAATACTTTACCAAGTTTAAATCCCTCCTCATTGAACTTGATACATGTGGATTCAAGAAAGAGGAAGATTAACTCATCCTTTCGATTATCTCGAAATTACACCCTGAATATTCCATATTTGTATTGTCTTCTCAAGAATCTAAATTGAATCAGGAAAAATGGAAAATACATCCATTGAATGACTTCATTGCAGAATTTACTCAAGAGCAAGCTAAGTTAGTCCAAAGGGATTCCATCAAGCATTCAAAGAACTAACCACTTGCGGCTATTGATGCTCCAAAGAGCAGCGGAAGAGACAAGCAAAAAGGGAAGGGTAAATTTAATGAATCGAAGAAGGAGAGACCCGTACAATCTTCAGAGAGCTCTTCTTTGCGTAAGGGTAAGAAAAAGAAGGAAAGAACACTTTGCATCTACTTTTTCAAAGGTTTTAATCCCAAATAAAATTGCATGAGGAAAACAATTGATGAGATGGCTAAGCAACTGCAGCAACACAATCTCATCGTGCCCGAGAATGCAAAAAAGAAGGATGATAATAGAATGAGAGATGAGAGAGGGGGAGCACAAGATGGTCATGCATTAATGGCTGTCACATCCACTCCATCAGCTTGGATCCTTGATTCAGGTGCATCGAACCATATGGTTGTATCAAAAGATGAATTTTCCTCCATCGGAGAAAGCACCAGATCCCCAATTTACTTGGGAGATGCCACACCCGCAAAGGTGTTCAGAGAAGGAATTGTAGACCTTGAAGGGGGCTGCTTCAAAATTTTTCTTCATGTTCCCTCACTATCTACAAATCTTCTCTCAATATATCATATCACTCATTCCCGCTCTAGAAGGAAGGTGAGTTCACTCTAGACTCCACAGTGATTACCGACATTTCCACGGGCTCACAGCTTACACATGGAATTGCAAATCACGGTTCTCATTTGTATTTCTTATCCCAATTTGTTCCTAAATATATTAGCAGTATATTTTTGTCACAATCTAATGATATCATCAGGCTATGGCATGAAATATTTGGCCATCTAAACTATAAATACTTGCATCAACTCAGCAAGGAAAACATGGTGGAAGGATTGCCCACTATTAAATTCACAAGCGGTGTATGTCAAGGATGCATTCTTGGCAAGCATCCGGAGCAAAAGTTTGAAAAAGGGAAGGCACAAAGAGCTTCTTCACCTCTTGGAATGATTCATAGTGACATCATGGGCCCTTTCGCGCAGCCTTCAATCAGTAAGGCTCGATATGTACTCACATTCATAGATGATTTCTCTCGCTTTACTTGGGTATTTTTTCTGAAATTAAAATCCGAAGTATTTGAATGCGTTATAGAATTTAAAGCACTTTCTAAGAACGATACTAGGTGTAAGATTAAGATACTTTGTACTAATAATGGTTGGGATTATGTCAACAAAGATGTGCAGCAACTTTGTATTGATGCAGGTATATAGCTACAACACATAGTGCCATATACACCACAGTATAATGGTGTCACGGAGAGGAAAAACCGGTCGTTAAAAGAGATGTCCAATTGTATGCTACAGTCCAAATCATTAGCTCCTAAGCTATGGGCTGAAGCTATTAATTATGCAAGATACATTCAGAACCACATTCCTCGCAAATCACTCAAAGGCACCACTCCATTTAAATGTTGGACGGGTAAGAAACTGAAAGTGTCGCACTTCGCATTTTTGGTTCACGTGCATGGGCTCACATTCCGACAGATAAGAGGAAGGCTTTGGAGCCTCAAAGTGTTGAATGTATCTTTTTTGGATATCCTAACAATGTCAAAGGATATATATTGCTGGACTCTCACACTGAAAAGTTCCTTGTAGCTCGAAGTGTGAAGTTTGAAGAATAATCAGTGCATGATTTTTCAGCAGACCCTGTCGAGGAACCGCTTGCTGCCACTGATGAGGAGGAGTCTGAAACTTCTTCAAGCACTTCAGAGAAGCCATCAGAAAAACCTCTTGGGTCTGATTCAGAGGATGAGGAGCAAGTCATGCGTGCTCCAACTTAGCTGCCAACTTGGGCATAGAAAACCCTGCAAGATGTGAGTGAGCTAGTCGGTGATCCTGCAGATGCGAGAAGGACTAGATCACAGTTCTTTGGGGCTCCTCAAGCCCTCGCTACCACTGAACCATTGCTTCCCATGAATTTCTATATGACACTTGGTTCAGATCCACATTCACACTCTGAGGCTGCTATAAACCCACTTTGGGAGGCTGCCATGGATGAAGAGTACTATGCTCTCATGGAAAAAAACACATGGGACTTGGTTCCAATTCCGAAAGGAAGAAATCTTGTTCAATGCCGATGGATCTATTGAAAAAATATTGTTGTAGATAGTGAGACCAAAAAGAACAAAGCTTGACTTTTTGCAAAAGGATACTCACAGGCACGTGGCATAGACTACACAGAGACATTTGCACCTGTTGCAAAAATGGACTCCATTCGACTAGTTTTAGCCATTGCCGCTTCTCGCAGATGGTAAGTTCATCACATGGATGTGAAGAGTTAATTTCTTCTTGGAGATCTCAATGAGGAGATATATATGGAGTAGCCACAGGGATATATTCAAAATTTTTCCCTCATTTGCAGATTAAATAAATCTTTGTATGGCCTAAAAGAAGTTCCCAGAACCTGGTATGCAAAGATGGATTCTGTATGCAAAGATGAATTCTTTCCTGCTTTCTATTGGATTCATTCAATGCAAATCTAATCAGAATTTTAATTGTCTGCAACATGATGATTCCCTTTTCTTGATAGTACTTTATGTAGATGATTTACTGGTGACAGGGAACCTTACCTCACCTATTGATTCAGCAAAATCAGCGTTGCACGATCGATTTTCCATGACAGAATTGGGATTGTTGCACCACTTTCTTGGTCTTGAAGTTTCTCAATCTACTTTAGGGTTCAAGATGGAACAGTCTAATTATGAATCATATCTACTTATCCACTTTTAGATGACAATATGCAAGCCAGCAGCATCTCCCTTTCTTTCAGGGATTATATTTGAGGATGCGGGTGCTACACCTTTGGTGGACAATACATTGCATCAACAATTGATTGGAAGTTTGTTGTATCTTACTCACACCCGTCCTGATATATATTTTGCAGTACGAGTTTGTTCTAGATATATGCAAGAGCCCCATGAGCTTCACTGGAAAGTTGCAAAGCGAATCCTTAGATATGTGAAAGGTACTTCCAGTTTTGGTATCTTTTATGCTGCAGATTGCCCACTTTCACTGATTGGGTACATAGATTCTGACTGGGCTGGCAATGGTATAGACAACAAGTCCACCTATGGTTATGTTTTCATATTTGGTTCAAGTCCTTTTTTCTGGTTTAGCAAGAAGTTATCCTCGATTTCTTTATCTACAATCGAGGAAAAGTATAGAGGTGCAGTGAATGCAGCTACATAGGCTGTTTGGTTGCAGGGGCTTCTCTCTGAGTTTGGTATTTAGTATCCACTTCCGACTGTCATATTTTATGACAATCAGATCCAGTTCAAAGGTAGAGGACCAAGCACATCAATATTCACATGCATTACATCTACGAGCTGATCCGTGACCGAGTCGTATCACTGTAATACTGCCCCACTAAGCAGCAGGTTGCAGACATCTTGACCAAGTCTTTCACTAAAAAGAAATTTTCAAAACTCAAAGCTATGCTTGGAGTGGTGGAGATAGCTGAGCAGGCCCTTCTGTCCACTTAGCCCTTTTTTCGTCTTTTGGGGGGGGCCTTTTCCCACGAGATTTTCCCTCTTTCTTCATTTTATGAGGATCTTTTATTTATTGTACCTGAGTACCTAACATGGCATCTTGGTCGTGACTCAATTTAGATAAGTGAGTTAGGATGAAGGGGGGGTGTTGGAATATAACCCTAACCTCTACATTTATTTTTTACCCTAAGTATCCTTGACTTAGCCAGATGCACTAAAAATCATGTTCACACTTGGTTTTTGGTAAACTAGCTCGGTGGACCAACTTTCCCTTGTTTTTTTCCTTTAAAGGCTTAATATTATGGAAATATTGGTACAACCACTTTTCTAAACCATTTATACATCTAAGTGCATGTTCACACCTAACCACACCTAATCCACTAGAGTTATTTGAGGATTGGCGCCCCACATGAATATTCCCCCTTAAATCAATGGATTTGGTCCCCGGACCATTTTAGCATGTTTTAAAGTTGCCTTCCTTGGGAAATGTGCCCCTCCTCATGCTTTCCTCGTGGCTGATAGTTGGCATAGCTTGTCTTGAGTCATTGTTGCTATTTTAGGCCTCCCTTTAGCTTTTCTTAGCCTTTTCTAGCTTTTTACTAGTTTTTTCCTAGTTTTCTAGATTCGGCAATTTCTATATAACCACCTCCCTTTGGGATTAGAGGTTTGGTTGCTCATGTATTACGATTGTTCATTAATTTAATACATTGATTTTATGGAGCAAATTCTTTGTCTCCTCTCTTGAATATCAACAAATTACTTGTGTTTAATTTAACTAGAATTCTAGATCTATCGGAGTTTCTACAAGAATTCTACACTCTTGACCTGTGAGAAATTCCAGAATACCAAATATGTGAAGAAATAAAACCCAGAACATAGAATAAAATGAGAAAATTAGCAAGTATTTTATTATTCAGAGATGAAAGCAATATTCACTTGTGTCTTTGAGGGGGCAACCTCCAACAGAGCAGAGCTCGATTATAAAATAAGACTCAATATTCCTTAATGGGGCATCTCTATCCTTTATATAGTATTCATACATACAATACCATGGGTCATTACCATGGTTCTCTCAATAGCATCTATCTAATAACATGGCTCATTTACAACTAATTGTGGTCCCTTTCTTAAATGCGGGTCAATCACTTACAATTATTAATACAGGCTTTATTGACTCTTTAACTAACTATAACTATGACTCAACCCTATTACATAAATAAAGGGGTTAGGGTTGGACCCTAACAAATGGAAAATCCCCACAACCATAAAGCATCTTCGAGGATTTCTTGGGTTGACAGGATATTATCACAAGTTTGTTAAGAGTTAGAGGATAATAACAATGTCTCTAACAACATTATAGAAGAAAGACACATTTTCTTGGACTCCAAAAGAAACTAGGGCCTTTGAACATCTCAAAGAGGTAACATTCCAAGAAGTATTGGTCTTAGCTACACCAGATTTCACAAAAACCTTTATTGTGGAATGCAATGCCTCAGGAAATGGAATTGGTGTTGCTTTAATGCAAGAAGGAAGACCCATTTCTTTTGAAAGTCATGCAATCAAGGGAAAGTATTTATACAAACCTATTTATGATAAGGAGACGTTGGCAATACTAAATGCACTAAAGAAATGATGACCTTACCTAATGGGAAGACATTTCAAGGTAAAAACAAATCACAATAGTCTTAAATACTTTTTGGAACAAAGATTATATTCAGAAGAGTAGCAAAAATGGGTCATAAATATGTTGGGTTATGAATTTTCAGTACAAGGAAAAGACCTTCTAACAAAGGTTTTTACAGAAGCCCTTATAAAAATAACCCAAAATTACATTTGTAGTGGAGGTGGTAGGAGGATGTTTTAGCGGATGTTGTTTTGATGGTGCATCTACAATATACAAATGCATCGGTGCTTTACTATCCATGCAAGAACGGACGCTGAATATAACATGGTGCACCATCAAAGATTTATTTTTATAAAATAAAAAAATATGGTGCACTAAATAGAAAACACACCTGTGCTGGAATAATAGTTAGCACTAGAAAAGGTTAACTTTTAAAAATTGTTGATGTTATATACACATGTAGCACCAGTGTCTTTCTTGTATTAAAATGCCTTGGTGCATACCTAGAAGGAGCACCACTATAGTTTTTAAATTTCAAAAAAATGTGATGCTATATTCTAACGTAGCACCAGTGTTGCTAATGTATTAAAACGCCCTGGAGTTCCTTCTAAAGAGCACCACTAGGTGGTTTTTAATTTTTTTTTTTAAAATGTGATGCTATAGTCCAACAAAGCATCGGTGTGGTTCCTGTATTCAAACGTCCCGGGGCATCTTAACAAAAGCACCACTATAGGTTTTTTAATTTAAAAAAAATATATATATGCTCATGGATATCTAACACACTAGTGCGGTTATCATAACACACTAGAGGAGGGTAAATAAAAAAATCCTCCAGGTTGTAAATTTCATTTTTACCATCTATAGGGTTGGAGATATCTGAAGAATCAGTGCCACTCTTGCATCATGCAAGTTCCCTAATATCGACGCTTCTCTTTCTCACCACCTTTTTGTACCGTGCTTAGTGTGTGGCTTTCCAATTTTCTCAAATGGTGGTGAAATATGTTTTTCTCAATTACGTGTCAACAATGCCTCCCTGATGAGTAAATGTATAGGTAATATCTATGTTTCTCTCTAGTTTAATGTTTTAGTAGAAACTAGCTTAAAAATCCACTGATTTTGAGAAAATAAAAATATTTGTGCGGTGTGCTTGATATGTTTGGCTCACACTGATAGCAGTACACCCTATAAATTTATAGGTTGCACCGCAGTTCGGTGCACGAACATAACGTACCGTTATTGTTGCGGTGCATTTCGTAAATGAAAATGCCTTGGAAAAGCTATAAATTGTATGTTAGTGTGTACATTTTTAGGTTATTCCTAGTGCATTTATATTTACCAAACAGACCACGAAAATAATATTAAAAAATATAGCTCGGTGCATTTGATAACCTAAACGTTCCACACCGGTGAGAAAAGGTTATACGTGCACACTGGTGTATATTTGAGTGTTGGCTTGAGGGGGCGAGACCCAGGTTCAGAGTTAATTAGCCAAACAAATCCCTACACTATTGGCCCTTTCGGAAAATAGCCCACGGAGCACAAACTGAGGTCTCACCCAAAGTAGTATGTGGGGATGCTAGAACTAGGTTTCTGCACCCTTGAGATGTCTAAGGGGTCGATTTAGTCCAACTGTGAATGTCTTTGCGCTCTGCCCTAACCTGTGAGGCCTTCACGATCTATTATAATCGCCTTCACGCAGCCCTAACTAGGGGTTGGGGTGCTTTCGCGCTGCTAAAGCAGCGATCTATGCTATTTCCCCAAGTTACACCACAGATCTTACTTATCTTCTTATAATTGTTAGTTAACTTCGTGTAAATTGATACCTTATCTTATATTCACTTAATCAACACAATCATATATGTTCGTGCATCATATAAATAGCAAAAATGTAATTTATACCTAATACATTCAATGAAAAAAACAATAAATAAATACACAGGAATGGTATAAAACTTCTCTATATTAATGCTTCAATTGGTTACAGACTCAACCTACCCTGCACACTCAACTGCAGGAGTCCAGGCACTCAGCTGCATACTACTAGACCTCTGCACAGTTAGTTGTAGACTAATAGGCCTCTATGCACTCAGCTACAGAACCTTCTCCTACTTTACGACCCAAGACTCATCTCTACACTTCGATAAGACTCAATTCTCCATCTATTACTTCATGACTCTACTTCTTTACAACTTAGAGCCTCGCTCTACTTATACAATCCCATGGTCCACAAACCATGGGTAGATCTCTAAAGTTGACATTACATTACAAAAATGAGGGTAGACAACCCTATGAATCATTTACAATCTCGCGCTCCGTGCCCACAAAACGCGAAGTCTTAACATTGGATTTAGTCAAAATCTGGGCTTTAAGCCCCAAAAATTCCCTTGGGGAATCCCGTGCCCAATAGGCTCCCAACACAAACATCGTGACTCACAGTCAAGTCACTCTATCGGTGCAGAGATCTTCGCGCGGAGACCTCCCAACTCTGCTCAAACTGCTACAAGCTCGGTAGTGCACTGAGCGACTGCCTGTTGTACCTCCTGAACGTGTTGTTAAGAGACTGTGATATCTGAACTGCTTCCCTGTACCTGTTTATAGTCCCGCACCTCCTTTCAGCTACCTAGAGCACTAAGACTGTGCTTCAGTTAGTTAGTCAAATAGCTGAGCCACCCGTGTATGGCTTCAACCGACTGCCATTCACTTTTCCTGGAAAAGGTTCTCCATTTAACTTTACCAATTGCACCGCGCCTCTATTTGTGACCTCCTTAATAACATACGGTCCCAACCAATGCATTCTTAATTTTCCTGGGAATTTTTTCAAACTTAGTATCATACAGTAACACCAAATCGTTCACCTTGAAGGTGTGTAACTTAATATGTCGATCGTGCTAGGCCTTTTCGTGTTGCTTTTGTACTTGTTGGTGAAAGCCAGCCAAAAATCATTCTTCCTTGAGTTCCTCCAACTATGCGAGCCTCTCCTCCAGGGCTCTGCGGTTCATCATACTTGTGAGCATTACTATGCGTAGACTAGGCACGATGTATTCCATTGGCATTACAACGTTTGCTCCATAGGCCAGCCTAGAAGGCATCTGTCCTGTCAGTTTCTTGCATGTTGTCCTATAAGCCCATAAAACTATTGGTACGCGCAGGTCCCAATCACTTCGCTGCTCACTACATACCTTGTTCAGTGCTTCGCACACCTCGTTAAATGCTTCCGCGTGGATAACTTTCTGTGCGATCGTTCTCTCCACATTTTGTTGTTCCAACTTGAGGAGTCGTTGGCACATTTACCCCCCCAACACATGCTTACTGACCGTATCTCCCAATGCGAAGTTCATGTGCATCCGCATAGGTTGTTTTCCATATGCATGTACCCACCTAGACAGATGCACGCATGGACCATCCTATCCATTGTATTTATTGGCCAATCATACTTCAGGCTTCCCAAATCACATGTGCATCATTCTCCTGCATTCGAGCCAGTCCTCAATACTCCCTTTGTGCATACCCCACCACCTCGTGGGCATAGTGTGTAGTACCTAATTCAAGGCCTGGAAACATTACTTTTCTAGCACCTCCCTTTCAAACTTATCTAGGAAAGTATCTACCTCATTTAACCCATCATAAGTAGGGAGATCCCTTACTTTTGTCGATAAACAGTGCAGTGATCTTGTCATCATATCACAGTTTAGCGTGGTTACCTCATGTAACCGGTTCTGCCATAGCTCTATCTCCTCATCAAAATCCGACGTACAGGAGCTTTCGCGCTCCCATGAGATCCATCCGTCTACGGTGGGATTTACCCAATCTTGCTCTCACGCAGTTATTTTATAGATGCAGTCCAAATCATCATCACTTTCATAGTCGCACACCGGCTCTGTATACAGCGATCCTTCCACAGGGTCCAAAGGTATAACTACACGCAGAGACTTGTTTTCAAAAATCATCTTGCGCTTCTTCAGATTAATCACCCCATTCATGTCAGTGGCCCAATCAATTCCTAAGAGTACGTTGTAGGGATTGTTGTCATCAACAATCTCTATTACTTCAAAGTCTGCTAGCGCACTCGCTCCCTCAATATCCACAGTGATTCCCTGTAATCGTCCCATGGGTATTATCTTCTGCTGGTTCACCATTTGTAGATGAATAGGATACCATTGCAGCGTAGGCCTCCCCATGTGCTCCCATGTATGCTTCGATAGAACATTCGCGTCTGATCCTAAATCCAAAATTACTTGGTCCATCTCATATTCTCCAATCTATGCAGTTAACCTCATTGCTCTTCCTGTTCTCATCTCATGCTTTTCAATCTTCCGGACTATGCGCAGTTCTCTTGGCGCAGTCCCAGTACATCTGTTAATGAGTTCTTGTAGTCCCTTTATAGCCTTATTGTCGTGCAGTAGCTTCATGCATGTTTCTAGGAACGTCATAAGTGTAGATGGGTCCATTTCTGGCTTTGGTCTATCTTTTCTTCCTGAAGTGGAGGCATCAATGAAGCTCTTCTTAGCTTCCATGAAGGTTTCCTTAGCACGCTCCAAATCAAAGTCTTCTTCTTTCATCGGAGCCTTGTGAACCCAAGTACTATCTTCAAGTTGTTTGCCTTTATCATCTCCCATCGTGATTCCACTTCGGAGCACAATGTTCACATTTGGATCTTCCTCACGTGGCTCAGACCTCATCATTTGTAGGTTCTGAGTCGGGGGAGGTGGTAGCGCTCCCTTGTCACGTATCCTAGCTATCAGCGTAGGAAAATCCTCCATCTCATGATCAAACAAGGTACAATATAGACATGATAGACATGTTGGATTTGTACAATCACAGTCATAATGTCCTAGCCCTCTGCAATTGTAGCATATCAGCTGTCCATGACCTCTTCCAGGTCGTCCTCCACCTTGGCCTTGTCCGTGCCCCTGAAATACAGTTCGCGCCACTCCTGCATTCGGGTCTACGAGCCGCATTTCAGCCTAAGCTTTGTAGGTGGGAGTTCTATCCATCATTAACTCATAGCTTCTACAAGTGTGCTCATCGTGTCCCACTAATCTACAGAGGTTATAGAACAATTTTTGTGAATTCTGTGTGTACTTCTGTAGCAAATGACAATTGTCCGTAGCGTGTTTCCCTGCTATTTGACAAATTACGCACCACAAAGCAGGTGCCATGCTAGGTCCTACTTGTGCTTCCAGTCTTAATGACATCATTCCTCCTCCCATGAGGTAATTTACGAACATTGGGCAATGGTCCTTATCATGACCCTGACCCTTGCATTTTATGCACCATACCTCTTCGCGCACTTTCGAGCGAGTTGTCCTGTCCTGTTTCAGACTCTGCATCTCACGGCATAATTTTTTCAACTACACGTAGATATGTTGAACTCCCAAGTTAGGATCCTGTATCGAGGTTTCATGAAACCTCATCGCGATCTCTAAGGCCTTTGCCTGAGTCGTTAACTTATGTTGAGATAGTGTGCTCCTCAAATGCAGCATTAGCAATGCTACAAACCATTCGCGATGTTCTCCATCCGTCATATTCATATTAGCTTCGTGAATCATGCACTTCAACCTTTGATCCAACTCCCAAGGAGTTTTGCCTGGTAGCATTGTGATCTCTTTGAATCCAATGATCAACTGCACCTCTAACTTCGACCTGCTAAATTCTTTGTTTAGCGCAACTTGGATGTCCACGATTCTCGCATTCGGATTATCATTAGAATGCTTAATATACCAGGTCAGCGCGCGATCCTACAGAGCGCTGACTAGCGTCACTTTATTTATATTATCATCTGTAACTCCTTTCGCTTCCCATGCGGCCCTTATCACAAACCAAAACTGGTCTGAATCTTCATTTCCTACTCCCTTGAACACAGGCAACTTTATCGTGCTTTCCATATTGACTCACGGTGGTGGCAGAGGTGGTATGGATGAAGATGGAGGTGAAAGCAGTGAAGTTGGTGGTGGTGTGGGTGGGGGTGGTCTGCACAGAATCCTCTGCCTTATCAAATTGATCACACTTCGCGGAGAGACCTTTGCGAGCTCTTCCTTGTCCCCTCGCGGAGGTGAAATCAAAGGGCTATTCTCTGGTCCCTTACTTCCTTCATTTCTATAGGTTTTTCTGCTTCGCATAACTCCAAACATCAAGGTAATTGCATAACACTCTTTTCACAAAATAGCATTTTAATCCAAGTATCTAGAGACTTTAGGTACTTACCTCGCAGTCCTTTGAGAAAGCATCGCTCCACCTTGCTATATCTGACTGAAGTATCTATCGCAAACTCAGTAATGAATCCTCCTATAATCTAATTGAGCTAGTGATCAACAGCACATGCGATATTATCCTCTGATGCTTCCAATCTATGCACCAACTCTGAGGTTGACACAATAGGATTGCCAAGCTTCCACCTTCCTTGGCTATCTACTAGCTTCGCGATCCACTCGTACATCTTAGTAGGGAAAGATGCGAAGAAGATTTCATGGATCTCTGTGTACAAGTATCATTCTAACCACTCTTCTTTTGTTAGTTGCGGATTCCTGTTCTCCTGTGCCGCGAACTCGTGAATTCTCCTGTCCAACCGCCCTTCAATTTCCTTCTTAGTTGGATTCCAATGATACGACATCAGACATCTCTATGTAGATTCTGGTCCTGTCAACGGAACCATTTGTTGGCTTGAGGGGGCCTGACCCAGGTTCAGAGTTAATTAGCCAAACAAATCCCTACAGTACTGGCCCATTCGGCCACAACCCATGAAGCATAGATTGAGGTCTCACCCGAAGCAGTACGAGGGGATGCTGGAACTAGGTTTCCACACCCTTGAGATGTCTAAGGGGTCGATTTAGTCCAACTATGAATGGCTTCGCACATATCACTTCGCGCTCTGCCCTGCCTGTGATGCCTTCACGATCTATTATAATTGCCTTCGTGCAACCCTAACCAAGGATTGGGTGCTTTCGCGCTGCTAAGGCAGCGATCTCGCTATTTCCCCAAGTTACACCGTTTATCAATCTTATCTTCTTATAACCGTTAGTTAACTTCACGTAAACTGATACCTTATCTTATATTCACTTAATCAACACAATCATATATGTTCGTGCATCATATAAACAATAGAAATGTAATTTATACCCAATACATTCAATGCAGAATACAGTAAATAAATACACAGGAATTGTATAAAAATTCTCTTTATTAATGCTTCAATCAGTTACAGACTCAACCTGCCCTATGCACTCAGCTGCAGGGGTCCGCGCACTCAGTTGTGGACTACTAGGCCTCTATGCACTCAGCTGCAGAGCCTTCTCCTACTCTACGACCCAAGACTCATCTCTACACTTAGATAAGACTCAATTCTCCATCTATTACTTCATTACTCTACTTATTTAAAACTTATAGTCTCTCTCTATTTACAAAACCCCATGGTCCACGGACCATGGGTGGATCTCTAAAGCTGACATTACATTACAAAAATGAGGGCAGACAACCCTATGACTCATTTACAAGCTTGCGCTCTGCGCCCACAAAACGCAGAGTCTTTACATTAGATTTAGTCAAAATCTGGGCTTTAAGCCCCAAAACTTCCCTTGGGGATCTCGCGCCCAACAGTGAGATGCACCGCAATGATAATTTAAATATGTGAACCAATATAGATGTGTCTTTCTTATGTGCACACCGATGTCGGTGCAGTTGTGTTTGATATCACATTGTAGCCGATGCATTACTATTTTTTGGGCATATGAGGGATTTTTTGTTTTAATTGAAAGTTATGTTTCCATTTATAAATTCATTTTTCATTTAATAAAAAATCTGCATTTTATGTATGAGGTTGATGTATTTTATATGTCGATCATGTAGTAGAAATGTTAGCAGAGGAAGCAACAACAGGAGCATGAGAAAATGGTGGACCGATACAATATGGTCCAACCATGGGAGGTCAAAGAGAGGGAGAGAGATTTATACCCCTGCCCTATTAGCGCAGTGACTTGAGCGCTCTTAATGAATGTAGGTCTCCTCAAGTACTATGAGGAGGCTACATCCTTGAAGGCACACTCTGTAAAATTATGATAAATATTGTTTTATTGCTTAGATAGTTCATTCATATTCATTCTAACTTAATTAGTAAAATATTTCAATACTTGCAATGAAAAAATTATTAAAGGTAAAACAATTTAATCAATTCTTAATAAGACGAAAATGTGTAACTCATTCAATTTTTAATATGATATATTAATAATAATAAATGATTCAAAAATACAATTTAACCAATTCAATATTGGTTTATTAAATTCAATCTATTGTTAAATTTAAAAAACTTATGTCATAGTTTTTTATAATTGATTTAGATTTAATATAACTTAAAAAAATTCTATTTTTATCAAATTTAATTTATTACTAAAGTTATGATATTTTCAAGCAATTTAAGTTTAATATTTATAGCAACTCTTACCAATTTAAATTAGAAATTTCTCTCTCTAAAGATGAGGATCAAGAAATATAGAATAAGACTTGTAGTTGGGGATTTGCTCTATTGGAAGTTCTCCCTTAAAGAGGCAAGTGAAATTTTTTATAGTAATAAAGATATAACATTATAGTTCTATTTTGGTTCTTTATTTGCAATTGTACTAGTTTAAATTCAACTTTTTTAATAATAAATATAAGTTAAATCATACTGAATCATACTATGTTATATTTAAACTTTTGACAAATAATATATTTGATTATTTTTTACTGAACAACTCAAGAAATATTATTTTATCCACATACTTATCATGAGATAGTCACTAAAATTCATGTTTTCACATTTCTCCTAGCTAATATTACATCACGTTCACAATAATAAATACATGTCTACTTTAAATAATTTACTTATAAATACATAAATACAGATATTTATTTTACATAATCTAAATAGGAAATAAAAATTCATAGCAAGTCTATTTGAAAGTCAAACAAATGCCTCTTAATCACCATCACATTATTTATCATTTAATTCTTAGCCATAAAATATTTATTAATTCAAATTATAATTATAATTACCATTGAAAAGAAAAGTCAAAATTGTTCCATTATCCATGAAAAAAAAATTAAAACCTCTTATGCATTCATGTAAATGTTGGGTGTATTATAGGGTCTATAAATGTACCAACATTTAATTTGTCAATTCGGAGAGTCCGTGAACTTCGAGACACGGCACTAGAAATTCCAGAGAGAGTCCCTGGTAATCTGCAAAACAAATTCTAGTCTATCTTGTGATTAATCTCGAAAATAAATATAATCCTACACTAGTGCGAGAAACACTAATCCAAACAATTAAAAGCATGCAGGAAAGTAAAAGCAATCAATGCGAAAGGAAATTCTAATTGCAAGTAAACAAAAGGGAAATCATAATTGGAAATCAAGTGGTGCCGGCACAATAACGAAAAGGTTGTAAATGCTGGAATAAATTCAAAAGCAATTCAAACTATTCTACTTGCACTAGTTTTGCCTATACTAATTCTGTGTAATAATTTGCTTGCACTAATTCTATGTAACATTTTGCTTGCACTTGTGCAAGCAAAAAATCTGCTTGCACTAATTATGTGTAAGAACAATCCAGAAGTTAAAGGAAACCATAATATTAATTAAGAATTTATCAATTCAAACATGTAGTTTCTGTATTTATAAATATCGGCTCAGCAAATGTAAAAATCGCAGCTTTAAATATAAATTAATAGATCTAGATTAATTTACAGAATTAGAGTTAGAGCTCATAATGGCCGAGACAATCTTATGGATTCAGGCAATCTCGAGGACGCAATCGTTGTTTAAAATATTTCAGGTGCAAGTATAATTAATAATGCAGCGAATGAAATAGAAACAAATTGCAGCAACTCAAATTAACCTTAAAACTTGGAATAATGGATTGCAGCAAATCGAATTAATTTTTGGGAATAAAACATCTGCAATAAGTTAGATAACATCAATCGAAGGCAGAAATAAATTGTAAAGAAATCACATTCACACAACAAACAAACAAGAATTGAAATGCTATTTAAAAGATGGGAGCAATGTCGAGCTAGTCTGGCGGCCAACCCAGCCAACTCGCACCCTCTTTGAGTGCCTGGTTCACATAGAAATCGAAATCATTAGATGCAATAAATGAATAGACAAAGCATGAATAAAAATTGCTTCAATTAATTAAAAAAACACAGTCTTTTACATAATGCAGACATCGGCTAATCCCAGCAAGTAGGAGAAGCATTCCACGCTGAAATCCTTGTACTGCTACATTGGAACAACTTCTCGTCCCTTCTGTGTTGTGCCTACTTGTGCTTGCTTCCGCCCTCTGCTTAATTGATTGACTAAATTGATTAGCTAGGCTTGAAGCCATAGCTCTTCTTTTATAATCTTTTTACATTCCAAACTTGGCATAAAACAAGTCAATCCTTTGCAAACATCATGGGGATTGAATCTCAACCAATTATCATTAATAGAATATTAGTACAACCATTTCCCTACTGAAATAATGGAGATTTACCACGAATTTCCCAAATTTGGGCATTTTCTGGAATTCTGGAAAAGTTGGTATTTTTAACAAACTTCCTCCAAAGCCCCTTTTGTATCTCGTTAACCATTACGAATTTTGGAAAACAGCCTAATGCTTACTCAATTTCCTATGCTAGGAGAAAAACCCATGTTTCAGAATTATGAGATTCACTATGATCGACATGGAAATCAAGGTGTAAATAGGCAGTCTAGAAACTGCTACAAATTTGGGGTTGCAGCATTAATTATTCTCTAAATATAAATATGTATGACCTAGGTGTGTCTTGGCTTACGTGGAAGTGTTCAAATGACATTTTTATCATAAACCTCTTTCAAATTCTCCCATAAATGTGTCAATGTATGAAAGCCCTAAATTGGTGGAGGCACGTTGTAAAACTTGCACTGGTGCAGGCATGGTGTAAGAACTGAAATGGTGCAGGGATCTGTTACACATCACAGGTAGGTAAGTGTAGGTTCAAAACCTAATCAAATCAACTTTAACCTACAACATGCAAACCTTTATTAAACTTTCATTAATGGTATTTTAATCCTGTTAAAACAAAAGAAGTAACAAATACTTGCAACAATAATCATTTAATGAAACAGTAGCATGAGAGGGTTTGAGTGAAAAATGAGACAAAACTGAGGCCCAACATCCCCCCATGCTGACCATCTTGCATGTCCTCATGCAATAAAATCTGGTAAAGCTACTTCTTTGCAAAAAAGCAAACTTAGAAACATGTATAAACATTCATAATGATGTTCCTGCAATTCTGCATGATTACATTTCCTGCACTTGATAAAGCTTGCTCTTAGAAATACAGTGTCTGCTAGACTTTTTATTTACTTAAACTGATTTCAAGAAAGCTTAAAATGAAAACTACCATGGAAAAACTAAATTGCAAGGATGGTGTTATTATTTGAGAAAAATAGACAACTTTTAAAATTTTCAAAAATAATATCTCGGAGGCATCCATGATCAAAAGTTTCACTTTAACATCCTCATTATAAACATCAGTGACATGATTAAAAGATATGGTGTTATAGGTAGGCATAGTAATATCTTCCCATAATGATTATTTTACCATTATCCATGTATAGTTAAAGCTTCTCTTGTCTAGGCATAATGAATTACCTGCATTGAGGGTCCCCACATCCATAAAAATCATTCCAAAAAGATAGACCTCTAGGGTATAACAACATAAGGATTTTAAATCCACTCTCAAATAGATTGATAGTGAGTTCACGAAAAGAAAAATCAACCAAGTAAATTATAGTGTAGAGTCAACTTTAATACCACAGGCATGGCCCTACTGCCAGCAGGCATCTATAGCCTCGATAGGGGTACCTTTTAACCTTATGAAGTGCTTTTGTCCCACCTATTAGATATAGATTCAGAGTCATTTAAGAGTCTTTTACTTTTTTCTCTTTTTTAGAAGTTAATTGAAGGCCATTGTCTTGGCTTGGTAACTAGCTACCAATAGTGCCATTCACAGGAACTAACAAGAATGAACAAGTCAACTCGCGATGAGACCTTTTGTCTTCCAGTTTTTCAACTGAAAAACATTACCCTGGCTTGGTGGTGAGTGCAGTAATGTCATTCTCCTTAGGACCCATGACCATAGTAGGTTGGCTCGCAATGAGACCTCCTATCCCTCAATTAATTCGTTTATGTTAAAAAAAAAAAAAACTCTGATTATGATTAACCTCATATAGGTTACTTAATAGGTGGGGAAGCAAGTCTACTCCTTAAGAGTGCAGGATGGTGTGAAAAGCTTTTAATTACTACTCTTTACTAGTTGATTATGCTACCCTAAGAACTTTATTAAAAAACATCTCAGATAATGACTAAAAAGATTCCTTGAGTTTATCATGCTAGGGTTCTTTATGAAAGCTTATTAGGGTTTTGGAAACGTGGTCCACCATAAGAGGTTTTTCATTGATCCCTTCGAAGAGGGACTTGAAAAGATTTTCTAGATGATAATTTGTTAGAAGAAGAGAAAAGTATTACATGTAACTTATAACAATACATATTGATCCATAATCAAAGTCACTTTAAAAATATGAAGCGTCAAGTGTAAAGCACTTTTGACAAGTTTTACCATGAGAATGCATAATAATAAAAATTTCAAAAGTTGTTCTTTTATGGAATCACAAGTTCAAGAGTGTTGTTATTCATCTTTATTCATTACCCTACCCTATTTTTAAAGAAATAAATATCACCTTTAAGTGTAGGCGTACTTCCAATGAAGTCATGTGCGTAACAAAATGTTGATTATACTCACTTAGTTTTAAAGAATAAACTTCAATACATACCAAAGCATGAGAAACCAGTTTCTTTAATTGACATGGTACCAAGAGTTTTTGAATGATGAAGAAATAAGATGGGTTGATGGTTGCTTGAAACTAGGATTCAATGAAATCCACGTATTTATGATTCTCCAACTGATGCAAGTCTTCCACAGTTTGATATTCATTCTCCTGTAAACACAAAAAATCTGTTGAAAGACAAAAAACAAATCCCTCAAGTTCAGGCTCAAATATTTGATATTCAGATTCACAAGAAAGGTTGACAGAGATTATAGGGATTTGAGTTTCAACAACATTTTCAGAACAAGTTCCCATGAAAGATTGATCCTCAGGTGGTATTTGAATTATATCTTCCCGGGCTAAATGTTATGGCAGCAATAATGGGGGAAGTTTCCAAATTCATTCCCTTTCCCAATATGGAAGGTGTAACATCTTGTTCAAAATTGGAATCAGCAAAAAGAATAGGAGGTTCAAACTGTTGTGCAACTTGATGGTTTGGATTAGGGTTTGGATTGGGATTACAATTAGGGTATAGGAGCATGGACTAGGGTTAGTGTATGGATTAAGGTTAGGATATGGATGAGGGCATGGGCTAGGGTTAAGATAAGGTTGCACATGTAGCTGGGAACATGGAGGAGGATAACATAGTGGTGTATTGGAAATAAATTGTCATTGTTGTTGGTGCTCATATGATTGAATTTTCATGGGAGATTTCCCTAGCAAAAAAGATCCAAATGATTCTTGAGGCCATGGATATATTTGGCTCGAGGATGAGGGCCAAGGAGAGGGCCATTGCGGCCATAAGGTCGGGTATTGAATCAAAGGAGGATTATAAGTCTTCCATGGAACTGTGGGGTTGTAGATGTATTGAGGAACCTGCTGGGGAAAATAAATATTACTCCAAGTATTAAATGATGATGAGTTTGGAGTTATACCTGACAGTCGATTTATTTCCTTACTTGATTCCTTAAATACATGTTGAAAACCCGGAAATGATGGAAAATAACTTGTAGAATGATTCTCCTTACGCTTCTTCCATTCTTCCTATAAATCATCCAATTGTAAATTTAGACAAGATTTTGTAGCTCCTATTTTTGTGGTAGATTCCAAAAATTCAGAAGAAAGTTCTCGAGAATTCTTACCGATCTCGGAGATTCCTCTTGAATAACTAATGCACAATTTACAAACATCATCATATGGTAAGTGAGAAACATCACCTACTCCTATAAGATTTAAAGGTTCTAAAAATTCATCTTTGATTCCTTTGAGTAGGAGTGTTTTCAAAGTATCTTTTACCAAATTCTTATGTTTTGATTTTTGGAGGTTGTATCTAAATCGCTCCTCATAATCCTCCAAGATTTCATTTTCCCCTTGTGTTATTCCAAAAATATCTTCACCGGCCTAGCAGTAGTTTTGATATTTCTCCAAGAATACATTCTTCATGTCTTCCCATGTTTGAATGCAGTTCCCACCAAGGCTCATGAACCATCAGAGAGCTGCTCCTTTAAGGGTAAGAGGAAACGCTTGCAACCTTTAAGAATTAGTACAATAACCATATCCTCTACAAAGTACTTCAAAATCACATAAGAATGTATCTGGGTCTTCATTTTCCAAACCATGAAATTTTGGTAGTGTAGATGGGGAAATATTATGCATTTCAGCCACTCCTAGATCTTTGATAGGAAATTCAAAAGTAACAATGTTTTCCATTTCTTACCAAACTAAAAGAGGTTCTCCATGTACTACTTTGAGACTCCTTCTTTGAATGTTTCTTCCGACAAATCAGTGAAATAGGTGCATTGAATGATTGATGTTAGCCTTAAACTCTTCATTGAAAAATGCCTCAAAATACCATTTTTCTATCTTCAACGAGACCACTGGTACATTTGTTAGCACATGAATAGTGTATATCTATATATATATATGTGTGTGTGTGTGTGTGTGTGTGTGTAGGGTGGGTGGGGGGTTCTTACAACATTAAATAAAATGAGAAACCTTAAAGAAAAAATGTGGGAAAGAAATAAATTCAAAGAACATAAAATTACAAGAGAAAGTAGGTCAAGGAATAGAAACCAAATGCAACGGGTCTGATCCGGATTTAAACTTGAACGCAACAAATTACAGAGATAACCATATACACAAATATGCAGCGGAAATAATACTTCATTTCATTAATGGAAAA
>APFE030127946.1:0-10045 GCA_000404065.3 Pinus taeda | reverse complement strand
GAGGGGTTGAATTCCACTCACAAAAACAGCCGACATTTTATAATGATAGTTTGTATTCATGTACATTCTTTGATGCGGCCCACTAAACCCCTATATATATATATGGTTTTTTTTAATTACAACCTTACAAAACATTAAAAAATCCTCGAAGGTTCTTATCCACCCACCACTACGGCCAATTTTATTGATAACATTTTGCATCATACTATGCAATTATGTATTAGTATTACAAAACCTTCCTAACCAATTATGTAAGTCTCCATCAAAGTTAATATGGCGCATCAATTCATTGAAACACACATCCATATATATATTAATATCTCTACCTATATATATACAAGTATATTATGCTAAATAATATTAAAAGAAATGAATACATATTGTATATAAACTGAATACATATTATTATATAAATTTTTTAGGAAATGTATTTATTGAGTAACATTCAAAATTATTCTTGATAAATGTATTTATCTTTGTAAACATTGGAAATTAAAAAAAAAAAACAATGTGGAAAGAGAAAACATCTTACTCTATAATTAATAAAACTACCTCATCTAAAAATAAATGCTACATTAAAATTTAATTATAAAAAAAATTTGAAAGAGAAAATATATAATTAATAAAACTAAGTAATGTAAAAATAAATGTTACATTGCAAATTTAATAATAAAAAAACGTTGAAAGAGGAAATTTAATAATAATAAAAGAGTCTTTTATCTCATCATCATGACATTCTGGTGTTGCGCATTATTGCATATGATCTGTACGCTTGAGTAGTTGGGTTCATCTCATAACCAGTTATGTACGGTTGACTAATTGGAAAGTTTGATGAGAAGGCCACTGATCAAAGATGACAATTGATGAGGAAGCGACTCATGTTATCACTACCTTCAAAAGAACAACCACGGGCTACTTCTATCCAGAGTAATGACTTACCACATGCGGGTTAAATATTCTCTTCTTCATGCTGAACAATCACATGAAATGTGATAGGCGTACGCATGGTTAAATATTCTATTCTTTATGCTGAACAACCGCATGAAATGTGATAGGCCTACACGTCAAACTATAATACAATTTCATTTTTGTTTAGAATGTTTTCACAGGTATTTGGAATGCATCATACATTATACTTTATCTCCTATTTTTGTGGGTGTTGTTGGAATATGTTGTTGTTGGTTGGGTGTTTCTTTCTCTGCATTTTCTTGCTTATTATGGGCATCTGAAAATGGCAATGCTTTGATAAAGACCTGGTAACGACAATGGTGGAGTTGTTGATTGGGGTTTCCACATATTTTTTCTAAATTTCATTTTTTGTGATACAGGAACAACAGAAATAACCAAAAATAAACCAATATTAAAAATGAAGTTGTAGGAATTTCTGGGTTTTTCTAGATTTGAAGCTGGAGCTTCCCCGCCACAAAATCTTGGAGTTAACTTCCGCTAATTTAAAACCGTTCCCGCTCCAACCTGGAAACATAACACTCTCCCTCAAGATAACTACGGAATAACACTCTCCCTCAAGATAACTACGGATTTCTTTCCCCCGATCGATATCACCAATCTCAATCTTTCTCAACCATCCCTCCGTCGGGGTTTTCTGGAAGAGGTAGCGAAGATTGGGGGCCGCTGCCATGACATGAAATGCTCGGCTTCTGAATTGCCTAAGAATCTTCTAGTGCAGGAGATAATGAGCAGGCTTGAAAAGTCGATATGCTATAACTAAGTGACGTAGAATCAGAGAATTCTAGGAGAGAGACAGACAACACAATGGTGGCTGGACTGCATGTGATGCCTAGGCATATTGGAAGCTTACTAGACACAGACAAAGATAGCTTGTCATGGTTTAGAGATTATGACGGTGGTTAGGCATTTTTATTTTTGAGATATAGAGATTTGTAAATTAATCGTTGCTCCCCAGATTATATAAAATTGATCTTTCATCTTTAAAAGAAAATAAAGAAATTTTGTTTCAATTTTACCCGTTTCACTTATACAAAAGATAAAGGAAACGTGTTTCACTTATACAAAGATAAAGGAAATCGTGTTTCACTTATACAGCGTGAGAGATCGCCTCGCCTTATAAAGGAAACCTGTTTCACTAAACAAGAAGGCTTTCTTGTTGAGTAGAACGCTTCACGAAGATGCGTGATAAGACAGATAAAGAGTTATTAATGGAATTCGATATTGGGAACATTGGAATAAGGGCTTAGTGAGCTATTAATGGAATTCGATATTGTGAACATTGGAAAAAAAGGTTTAGTGAGATTGATCACCAGGGATATAGCAAAATGAAATAAAATATTAATAGCTTCCTTATCATGACCATATAATGGGATTGATAAAACCAAAAACAAAGGAAAATAAATAAAAATGAAACAATTAACTGTGGGCCAAGAACAGATTAAAAAAAATTAAAAAAAAAATGGACAAGAGTAAAGCCTAACGAATTAAAAACATTATACGTAATTCCGGGCAGAAGAACAGATTAAAAAAAATGGACAAAACTAAAGCCTAACGAATTAAAAACATTATGCGTAATTCCGGGCAGGTAATATCAAAGGAATAGATTCATTAAAAATAAATATGAAGCTAGTAGAAATAAAGATAGGGTCATTGTACTTGTTTTCACCTACAGAAATACATAACTTATCAAATCACTAAAATATAAATACATGTTTAATTCCATTTGAGCATAGAAAGCGAGAGCTAGAGGTATGGGATAACTTACTCTATGCATTTAGTTAGGTTTTATTTCAATTCCAAAAAAAACACGGGAGAAAAAATCATGTAAAATGTAGGAATGACAGATTGATAGGGCGGGTTATGGGTTTTAATGAGGAAGGAGGACCATCTTATCAAATCCTACTTGTTCGATAAGAGTCGGCCAGGGGCGTTAAGAAAGTTTTTGAACGGTGAGAAGTCGGATACCAACGGAATGAAGTAGACAAGTAGCCTTCGCAAACCAACAGCATGCTTGACCCGAAGTACCGGTAGTGGCTATGGCCTCCACAAAGAAGTAAGTGAAATAAGGGTAATGATCCATATTGATTGTTGAATCTGCAAAGTGTCAAACTCATGTAGAAATATAAATGAATATGGAATGGATGTGGAGAATGAAATGCAGTAAATGCAAGATGCAGCTAGCTGAATCCCATGTCGATTGTTGAATCTGCAAAGTGTCAAACTCATGTAGAAATATAAATGAATATGGAATGGATGTGGAGAATGAAATGCAGTAAATGCAACATGCAGCGAGCTGAATCCCGAGTAGAAAAGCGAAGAACAAACTCTGAAATGAAATGCCATTGGACCTTCATTAATGAAAGATCAAGAAGCTATAACATCATACCTAAATATCCTATTCGGGAGGCTCCTCTCATGTGACACCTGTGCCTCTCATCTAACACATGGACTACGTGTTCATCATATTAATTATTTTTATAATCAATCTAATTTTCTATCCTCAAATAAATATTACTAGGAATATTAGCAACATGCATCGTCGACTTCCCTTAATCTGGTAAATAGATTAAAATTCTGGAACGTAGACAGGCCTATCGGCTTAATTAAAGTAATAAAGTACTAAGTAATAAAGTACAACCGGCAGACTAGACCCCTATTCGCTTATGGAGTTATAAGTGTCACTAGCCTGGTTAGGAGCATATGTGACTTTGGAGACTTGCAAAATCTTGCGACGGGAAGAAGCTTTAGAGGCAACGCCACTCTCTCTTGGAAACCCAAGAATGGTTTTGTATCTATAAATGAATAAATGCTGATTTTGGTAGTTTACCATTCCAGCTAACTTTATCAACCTTAAGTAGAATTTATATAAGATGAGTTGAGATGTGGAAACAACCTGAGAATGGTTTACCATTCCAAATAACTCTATATAATTTATATAAAAAGAGTTGAGATGTGATTTAATGCTGATTTCAACTTAACTTGTATTATGGTAATGGGCGGTAATGTACTAGGATTAAGTAGAGGAAATTACTACACAAGTTCTTGCAGTTATTCCAAAATGTTAATGAAAGAATTTGTTAACGCTATCATTCAGATGCATCATAAATAAATAATAAGACGAGACGAGCACCAGTGTGGAGAAAATGCCATCAAAAGGTATTTAACAATTCATTGACTACTATATCGGCTTTCAACACATCGATGAGGACCTGGAAACACATCGATGAACAGGTGATGAGTATCAATGCAAACAGGTGTTGTACCAGGTGATAATGGCTAGATGAACAGAATGTCCAGGGTATTAAATTCAAATGGTTCTCGCTTGAAGGAAGAACTAAATAATTTGAACATGAAAAATCCTAACTAAGGGATGACAAAGAGTGGGGATAATTTCTAAATCGAAATGGAAAAGTATTCACAACTGAAGGGATGACAGATAGTGGGTAGATTTTCTAAATCGAAATGGAAAAATATTCATAGTTAGAAATGTTAAGAAAAGATGACCACACATGCTTTCGACAGATTTTAGCGGTCTTTTCTCCTCGATTATATTACCAAATGCACCATGACAGTGAGGACGCTAAGAGAAAGCACCGAATAAATGTAATCTTACAGACATACATACATACAGTGGGAGAAAGCACCGAATAAGCGTTCAGGCTTGTCCATACCCTCCTCACCCAATAACTCTAGAAATACCTTCATTATAAACATTTATATATAAAATTTACATGTTGGTAATACTTTTTGAAAGAAGAATAATAGGCTCAAAACAAAATAGAAAGAAATCATTAAAGGCAAGGAGGAGGCGGAATTGGCTTGGAAAACAGGGCGATTCAAAGAATTAAAAATAAACAAAACCATGAAATAGAGGAGAATACGGCAGCATAGTAACCTTGCTTTTTACGAATTTTTCATTTTCTATTGAAACTCCGCAAAGTGATGGTTACAAAAGCCCTGGAAAATCTTCATTCTCTACTAAAAAACACTGGAAATGCTACTCCTGCTCCTATATATAAAATTCCAACTCATCAAAAAAAGAAACATAAAAAAAGGCCTAGAATGAATTTTAAAATAATTCAAGAAAATATTGCCATAAGTACAACTCACTTTGATGCATTATTTGTTAAATCAACTCACTTTGGATGCATTATTTCAACCACCGGTGCATAGTCTCCATGGCCTGGACTTTCTCTCTCAATTAACAGACACACAAAAACACACTACACAAGACACAACCACAACACTACACAAGACATTGATGCATACAACATTACACAGGAACACCACAGAACAGAACATTTATGGAGCGCCCCATAAGATAGACAATTTTACATCACAGTGCTTGAGAGAGAAAGAACACCCATGATTAACCTGTAGATTAAACAGAGAAAACCATCTGTGAGGTTACATAAAATAGCCTTTTCCTGCTTTACCAGGTGAATAAATAGAAAAATAGAGAAACAAATTAAAAGGAACCGAAAATTACCCTTTCATGAATAATCCCCTCGATCACTCTGTTGTTATTTTCAAACAAAAATTACAATCACCTCCTCCTCTTCGTATGTGGATTTCCTCCTCTCATTCTTCATTCATCATAGTCACCGATCCCTCTCATTCTTCATTCCTTCATTCATGAATCCCTCTCATTCTTCATTCATGAGGCACCACGGTATATAATAACTAGGGCATTCCTCAGTTTTATGCTTGAGAATTTGAACCGTTGTTTTCAAATTTAGCTTTAACCAGTCTTTTAATTACTATTCATTAAACCAATCTTTTAATTGCCAATCTTTTAACTTGGTATTATTAGTTTATAATTTATGATATTTTTGTATTTTTTCATACCTGTTGCATTTTTCATACCTGTTGCGTTTTTCAGTTCTCTGTTTCTAGTATATTTGGTATTTTATTTTACAATTTATGATATTGTTGTATATAATTTATGATATTTTTGTATTTTTTCATACCTGTTGCGTTTTTCAGTTCTCTGTTTCTAGTATATTTGGTATTTTATTTTTCAGTTCTCTGTTTCTAGTATATTTGGTATTTTATTTTACCATTTATGATATTGTTGTAGATTGTTTTAACCGGTTGGCTTTTTCAGATCTTTTTTTCGGTAACCCTTACCTGGATTGCCGATTACCAAACTCACCTTTTAATCCAAATTGCTTATGGTCGGAAAACCTTATCATGTATAAACCCTTATCCAAATTGAAGATCGCCAAACTTACCTTTTAATCCAAATTGCTTATGGTCGGCAGATTGCCAAACTTACCTTTTAATCCAAATTGCTTATGGTCGGAAAACCTTATCATGTATAAACGTGGTACGTACATCTGCAATCTGTCATTGTCTAGTGGAATTCAATTCAACCAAAGGAGCTACAGCTTGCCGCGTGTCCTACCACCTGCAAAGAAACAACCGCATAGCGAAATGTTTAACACTATAATTTTGGTTAAATATCATACTACATAGAGTTGTTGGCTTCCGCACTCACTCATATGATGCCAATTTACATGGAATTTTTTATTAAACTAGCATTTGCACCTTATGTTGCAAAGGAAACGTCGTAAGGCATAGAGTGGGGAAGAATAGCATAGAGTGGGGAAGAATAGGGACATGTGAATGGACATTGTTGAAAACAACGGTGGATGATAATGAGTTACAATTGTAATAGTTAGTTATGTGTATTCTGAAAATGGATATTTTGTAAATAATAGTAGTTTGTGGAAGAATAGCAACATGTGAATGGAGATTGTTGAAAGAAAGGGTGGATGATAATGAGTTAGAGTTGAAAGTATTACTTATGTGTAATTTGAAGATGGATATTTTGTAAATAATAGTAGTGTGTGGAAAAAAAGCAACATATGAATGGACATTGTTGAAAGCTAGGGTGGATGATAATGAGTTATACTTGAAATGATTAGTTATGTGTATTCAAATATGACTATTTGGTAAATAATAGTAATGTCTTGTAGAGGTTATCCATTATCCACGTTGTTGTTTTTGTTTATGTGAACATGTTTTTGTATGTTATTTTAAAGTTTTTGTTTTGTTTTTTTATTGGTTTTTTTTTTCTTGTCTTCCGAGATGTAATTTTTCCATATGCTACCTATCTATGGTGTTATTAGAAAATACTATTATATTGTAATGGAAGAGGTGAAAGAAATGATACAACATTGTGAACCTTCTCCTTATGGTGGGACGACTAGGCATGTATCCGGCGTAAGGGCATTGCCCAAAATTAACTGCAGCATGAAGAGCTAAGGCCACCCATAAGATTGTCGTTATTGCCTTTTCAACTTCTTCCACGCTGTCCATGTTGTACCACCATGTCTCATCCTTCTTGTCTCCGTGACCAACATTTCTGATTTCGTTCCACCATGCTTGCAGCTCTGTATCAGATTTCACTGCATCATCATTTTGGTAGTACAAGGATAGGTACTCCTTAACCCATGAAACTATTGCCAACCATATCTCCAATCCATCCACAGCGTAAGGGTAGTCTTTGATAATCAGCTTCAGCCCGTAAGGCATTGATGAGTCCACCACTGCCATACCCCTGTCAAGTTGTAGCCACATTCAGGTAAAAATGTTAATAAAAATTCAAATGGTTGACATAAAGATGAGGCTCAGATTTTAAACAGTATTGATTACTGTTTAGAAAACAAAGAGCACAAATCAGCACAGCATCATACCAGAGTTTGAATTCCATACATAACACATTACAGTAAAAAACAGAAGTGACTAAAAGAAAAAATTTGTATACAGAGAGATACAGTATAATTATAAGGAGATCGTCCATATTTATAATAAATTGGGAGAAGCCCAACATTGAAAACTGGTCCTTGGAAAGTTCACCAACCAAGTAATGATAGGTCAATTGTGCACAGTAATTAGATCACTGACCTAAATAAATTTTAGTCTTTAACTCCATGGTGTATGCACAACAACAATTATGATTACCTTTTCACGAGATCTGCAAGTAACCCTTGTTCGTCAAGCCTCCATTTCCTGTACACCACCGAAGAAATCTCCAAGGCATACTTTCCAGTAAACACTGTTCTTTCAAGAGATAAAGATAGAAAGAGTAAACCAATAATTGAATTTTTGAATTCAAGCTTTTGTGATCCATAATGAATAAGAAAAATCTTTATGTAGAAATCACATAAGAGATATTTTTGGGCGACGCATTTCGAACCAACCAGTGTGGTTCATCATTAGGCCCAGATGATGAACCACACTGGTTGGTTTGAAATGAATCGGCCAAAAATTTATGTTATGTGATTTCTACCAAAAGACTTTTCTCAATAATTGAATTACTGCATAATGCTTAATATTTATATTTGCATTTGTCGAAGCCTTTAGCATTCCCTTCTCCTACGTCTGTTTCCTTGCCCTTTCCCCATGTTATTTGGTTTATATATTGATAAGTTGGAAGCTTGGTTAAGCAAAGCAGATGGAGAAGGGGTTCATCTAGCAAGCTATGTGGTAAAGTTGCTTCTATATGTAGATGATCTTATTCTAATTTGTTATAGAAGGGCGTCATTCTCAACAACATTTGTTATAGAGGAACTGCTCTCCACTAGAATGTGAATGTGAAAGATGCCAATCTCTATTATGGGTTAGCATTGAGGCCAATGTCTGTTAGGCTATAGGGCCCATGCTCAACAACATTTGCTATAGAGGAACTGCTCTTCCTCTCCACTGGAATGTGAATGTGAAGGATGCCAATGTCTATTATGGGTTAGCATTGAGGCCAATGTCTGTTAGGCTATATAGCTTTTAACGATGCAAAACAAATGTACAATATATTCATAGCTTAGTCTGTGGACACTGCTAAAATTCAATTCATTCCTGTTCTTGTTGATATGGTTAGTAGAGTCAATCATAAAGAAGACAAGTTCACATAGCCTAAGAGGAGGCACCTGGGGTGCTAAACATACCCTCCAGAAAACATACCATGCAAATCTTTGTATATACAACCCTTTTGGTCTACATCATTGTCAATGAATGTTATAAACTTGTTTATCTTGCAATAAATGATATTCTTGTGTAGAAAAATAATATAATTGAAATCCCTGCAAATCTTTGTATATACAACCCTTTTGGTCTACATCATTGTCAATGAATATTATAAACTTTTTTATCTCACAATAAATGATATTCTTGTGTAGAAAAATAATATAATTGAAATCCCTCCGTTCCTTATTAATGGAAATCCATTTCCGTTCCTTATTAATGGAAATCCATTTTAGGTAGGCACTAAAGGAAAGCCATTTGTTCTTCCTCTGAGATTGTTGTCTTTGGAGCTATTTTACTATTACACACTGCAAATCTTTTTTGTTGAAAAATATTTTATTTATATTGTAGCACCCCTGGTCTCCTCTTCAAAATTCCCCGGGCATTAATTGAAAGATTGTATTCAAATCTTCAAAATTCCCCCGGCATTAATTGAAAGATTGTATTCAAATCCATGAGGAATAAAATACTTAAAAATTTGTATATACCTATTTCCTAGTCTATACACCCATTAATGCCGGCTGTATGTACATTATCTATCGGTGCGCATTAATGAGTTTATGCCCTGTTAATTACAGCCAGCATTAATGAGCTGAGGTTATAGCCTGTTAAATATTATTACTTAAATATTGGTTTCCCTCCATTACCTCACTCCATTCCCATTAATCCATTACTTAAATATTGGTTTCCCTCCATTTCCTCACTCCATTCCCATTAATCCATCCTTTACTGCACAAAAGGACGACTCTCTCGTTCCCTAGGAGTTGACTTAATCAACATACTACAAAGATTTTAGTACAAAGAAGCAAATGAGAGCAAATTTGAATGCAACAGGTTAGAAATTTCAACATTAGGTTTAAATTCATTAAAATTAAAATAGGTAAAAAATTATAACTTATAAATTTAGAATTAAAAGATGTAATATGATAGTCACTAAAATTAACATGTTAAAAAAGATATTTAATAAAAAGATAGCAGAAAGTCATTAAAATTAAAATAGGTTAAAAAGATATCTAATAAATTGAAAATTAAAATATGTAATATAAGATAT
>APFE030127937.1:23635-53500 GCA_000404065.3 Pinus taeda | reverse complement strand
AGAGGGGGAGGGAGAAAGTAGGAGGGGGGAATGGGGGAGAGAGAGGGATGGAGAGGGAGTGGGAGGATAAGAGAGAGAAAATGTAGAGGGACAAGGAGAGAAAGGAGTGAGAGATGGGGGAGAGGAGAGGGAGAAATTAATACTAAGAGAGGATTAGAGAAATTTTGAGGTTAAAAATGGGCCTCAAAACAAAAATGTACAGCCACAATAAACTTTATAAATGATGATATCAACCATGGGGGACGATTCACTATTTTTGGAGTAAAAAATTAAAAAAGTAAAAATAAGAAACTACTTTTTCAACTTATCTCCGTACAATTTTACTCAAATTTCAAGCAAGAGCAGTCATTGAATGCATAATTTAATTTCTCATCCAATGAGTACCCATATTTCATACTTTCGATGGACCCTGTTATATGAAAATGATAAATAAATGAAAAAATGTAATTTCATCCAACAAGTGCTCCTGCTCGAAATTTGAGTAAAATCGTAGGGAGATAAGTTGAAAATATGAGTTGAAAAAGTAGTTTTTTCTTTTTTCCCTCTAATTTTTGATGATTTAATTTAATCTTATTTTATTATTTCCACTATCATTTTATAATATTCCTTAGGAGGCCCATTTTATACCTCAAAATTTCTTTAATGAGATGTGGGGAGGGGAGAAAGATATAAAGAGGGCGAGGGAGGGAGTGGGAGAGAGGGAGGGAGGGAGAGAGAGAGAGTGCGAGGTGGAAACAAAGAGGAGGAGGAGGAGAGAGATAGGTACAATAAGGGAGAGGGAGTGGGGGAGTGAGAGAAAGAGGGGTAAGAGAGATATAGAGAGCAATGGGGAGGGGGAGTGAGAGAGAGACAAAAGTTCTTCCACCTAATAAAGTTTGTAGAGGATATGTGCTAGGAAATCATCATCAAACCATTTTCACCTCTAGAATAACGTGGCATGCAAAATCACAATTAGAAGTTATTCAAAGTTATCTCTATTGCATTAATATGCATTCATTAAAAAGTGCAAATTCTATTTTAACATTTGTTAATAATTTACCTAGAATTACTTGGGTCTATTTCTTGAATAATGATGGCATATTTATATGGTATTTATTTTAATTAGGCTTGCAAGATACATTGTGAATTTTATTTGTCAGACCAATATCAGTAAGATTGCGAGGCACTTCGTGCATAATACACAAGAAAAAGGAATCTTACCAATGACCTAAATGGCCTAATTTGTTTTATAAAAAGGGAAATCCTATCATGGCACAAAGTTTGAGTGGAAGACATTTCTACAAGTCAGCCCAAGAGAATGGCTATGTGGCACCCCACACATCCAAATTTAGGATGTTTAACTTTGTTTCACTATATGGATTAGACTTAGATAATTCTCTAACATATAGATCCTCTAGCAACTATTACAAATATTTGTAGCAGCTTGAATCCATATGAATCATCACCTCAAATAAAAGTAACTATGAATTTAAAAATTGCACAGTAGAAAATTAAAGCACGCTTGCTTGCAGAATTAAATAAAACATGCTACAATAGAATGAAATTAATCAACACACTAATTACTCATAAAAACAAGAAAATTAATTAACACTAATGACTAAAAATATATAATATTAGAACTAACATATAAACCTATAATATTTACAAAGAATACACAACACCTTTACCTTGGAGTGGGACCCCTCCAAGGGTTTGGCTTATGTGCTCAGCTACAAAACCACGCCACACACATTATGGGACAATCATGCACTGTAAAACCACAACATAAATAATATATTTTTGGAAAAAGATATTAAAATACATATCTAGTTTGTTTCTCATCCTCCTCTCCATGAGGATGACCCTCCCTTAAATATATAATTTCTAGACAAATTGCTAACATGAATGTAGGTTCCCATGCTAGTATATTTTAACAACCATATCAAATTAATATCAAGTTTTAACAAAAATGAATGCCCTATTTCTAATCTCCAGGCTAAAGAATGAATTTGATTGGTTGTCATCACTCAATCATGGTCATAGAGGAGTAAGTTTAGGCTGCAGTTGTTTGAAACCTAGCTGGATGTTATGCCCACATGCTTCACATGAAATCTAATTCCTATCAAGCAGTCAAGATCAAGATCCATTGCATGGATCCCTCAACTAGCACCAAGAATATTTAGAAGGTAGTTACATAGCATCCAAAATTGGTTCAAAGCATTTTAGGGATTGGTTTGTCATTAATTGCATGTGTTACCCATTTTATCATGGTTGTTGCAATATTCTATGTGAACTATTAATGAGTTGGAGTGTGTTTATTAATTCCTCCAAACAAAAATGGGAATAATATGATAATTGGTTACAACAATAAAGACTGAGGGTGCTATGATCCACCCTTATTCTTCCTTTGGATGCTTTCTTTTGAAGATGACGTTCCAGATTGGTTGCGTATTTAAATACTCTCCTGGTGTGCACAAAATGTTGGATAGTATTGTTGAGTTTGTGCAATTAAAAATTATTGAAATGGAAGGATATGACTAAAGGAGCTTTTAATTAATTATTGGCACCCAATATCACAGTGTGCCTTCTAATAATCATAATTCCTTCCTTTCACACTTCCCAAAAAACTTTATAAAACTCTATTGTTGGAGCAATCAAAATTATGCAATACACTACTATAGGCACAATTTTGTAGCAAAAGGGCTACTACAGGTTTTCATAGTAAAAAAGTTGTTACGAGTTTTTTGTAACATACAAGTTGCTATAGATTTTCATAGCAAATAGGATGCTACAAGTTTTCATAGTGAACATGCTACTATGTGTTTTCGTAGTAGATTGCTACAGATATGATTTCATAGTAGATTATTTTGAACATGAGAACCCTACAATAGTAGTAACAATTGAAATGACTTTAAATCCATGGTAAGGGATGTAAAAGAACCATGATTGAAAAATCCATAGCATGTATACTTTTAAAGAAAAACCCTGTAACAAATTGTCCATGTGTGAGCCGATACTTTAAAGGTAAATACATAAGATACTAATTCTTCCTAATGTTAATCATAATTCAACGAAATACTAAGAAATGAAAATGGAAGCCGTATTTAGCATAAATCTTAGAGATGAGTAAATGAAGAGGGATTAATGATAAGAAAAAGAAGAATTGAAGTGTTAAATGATGGTAATTGTGTGGCTCATCATATCCCCGAAACTCAATATGTTGCATGTCCTCATGCAACCCCATACCTCTATTCAACCTTGCCATAAGGAAAAATACTTAATGATGCTTCCATTTTTTAAATTCATACCAATTAAAGTCATGAAGTCTTCTACAATTTTTCACAAGGAAATAATTAAATTGGTATGTAGCAAATTGATGGATTTGTAGCAACTAAT
Organism: Pinus taeda; assembly: GCA_000404065.3. Taxonomy (NCBI): domain Eukaryota; kingdom Viridiplantae; phylum Streptophyta; class Pinopsida; order Pinales; family Pinaceae; genus Pinus; species Pinus taeda. The sequence goes on along the minus strand of APFE030127937.1, from coordinate 50,125 downwards.
AAATGGCCTATTTCTTGTTGAAACGTGCCAAAAGGAAATATGAAACATGGGTGTTGTAATATTTGTAGTTGTGATTAAGAATAATGGCAACATAATTAAATTTTTGAATACATTATTCAAATCATATGTAATGAGCAACACTTCTTATTAATTGTAACCCATCAAGATCCTTTGTATCTTGTATATGAAATGATTTTCAATCCACATACCAAATGTAATTCAGTCTCCACATAATCACAACTTGATTTTTTTTCTTATGGAAGCATGTTTCTCTTTCGATCATTTCCTTGGCTTGTCCATGTTAACTACCTCTTTTATGTTGGTTCTTGTGGAGCAACAACAATGTTTGATGTAGTAACATGTGTTTCTTCTTTTGCTTTTTCTATCGATTCTTGTGTGACAATAGAAAGTCCTTCTATTGTTTGTTCTTATAGAGAAACAATAGGGTTTCTTCATGTTGGTTCTTATGTAACAACATCAATACTTGATGTAGCAACACTAATGTCTTTCCTTGAGCAACTTCTAGTCCTTCCTATTGCTTGGATAAATAGTGGGGTGTTGGGATGGACATGAACCACGAGAATAAGGTAAGATGATGTCATGGTTTGGATGGTGTGATGAAGTATTTGGATTTGAACAAGGGTAGGAATGGTATGATAAATGGTGGTGAATGATAAGGGTGAAATTGTTCCCTCTCCCCCAAACTAAATATTTCTTCAATCCTCGGAAAAGACAACAAATGGTAAGGAACTAGGATTAAGTGGTTTCAATATACAAATATAAAGTGTTGAATGAATTTGATAAAAAATAGAAAGAAGAAGCATACCTTTACCTATCCAAGGAATTCATGTAATTTGCAACAGTCATATGATATTATATAGAAATTTCTTTGTAGGTTCCCATGGCAAGGAGCAAAAATATTCGAACTTGTTTGCCAAGCACTATTAATAAAGTTTCCTTCTATTTCTGAAATATTATTTATTTAAATATTTTAGGGAAGACTACTTTTGCAGCAACATATTTTGTTATAGGTTCTTATGGAGTAGTAGTCATCATGCTAGAGAATTTATTCAACTGATTTTTTTCTCCCTAATATTGATTCTTGTGGGGCAACAATAGGGTTTCTTGAGTCTATTTTTATGTGGAAACCTCATTAATGGTACATGCTGCTTCTTGTATAAGAAAACCTATTTATTTTAGCAATCCTATGGTTGGTTCTTATGTGAGAACCACATGACTGGTACGTGTTGGTTCTTGTGTGAAAACACCTATTTCTTCAACAATCTTCTACTTGGTTCTTGTGTGATAACTACATGGATTATTCATACTAGTTATTATGTGACATCACCAATGTTGTCCTTAGAACTTTTTTTATTTTCGTTGTTGTTGTAACAATGGTGGATATGTGAATTATTACTGGGAATACAAACATACTACAAGATTCGCAGCACATTGTCAAATGTTTGAAGATGAAGGAATTGTGCTAGACAAGATTACTATTAGGAAAGAAGTACAAGAAACATCTTATGGATTGGTAGGAGAAATATCTCTTTATTAAAAAACTAATGAAACTAGCAAGGTAACTTAGCATTGTAAGTGAAATAAGTTACTTTATTAGGTGGGTTAGGAGTGAGTGGAGTAGGAATTTAAGGGGGTGTTATGGAGGAAAAATATACGATGAAATTGTGGCATGACAACAGTGGTTGCATGAATGATATTAATAGGATTTTAAGTTAAGCATATAGGAAAACAAAAATTCATGAGCTTTAGTGGGAAATTTGATCTTAGGAAGATGTGTGGGCATACCGTGATAATTCAAATCTTATTGAAGGTCCTTGTGCACCAATGGGATAAATAGTGTAGGAATGGGGCTAAACTTATGTAGCATTAGTATTCAATCAATTCTCCATTTTCCTTATAATCAATCCATGTACAACTTTTATGGAATGTCTGGGTTGTAGGTCAACAATTAAAACAATTATGCAATGCATCCCTAAGAACTTGAACTTTTTGGGCATTTTTTGTCCAAGGAATCAACATCACATTTTAGCACACTTTTTCCAATTTCATGGTGACATTCCCATTTCATAAAATTCATCCTTCAAAAAAGTCACTCATTCATGGATTGACCTGCATGATCCTTCTTCAACTTGCAAATCTAGCATTTTTCTTGCAACAAATAGTGAGATAATGAAGGAAAAGCGATATGACGACTTTTTCCCTCTAATAAACATCAAAATGTATACAATTAATGCATATAAAATTAATTTCCTAAAGGATTTATTGAAAAAATCTCATTGTAATCTGTTAGGGAGTGGTGGTCAACCCAGACTACTCGGCGATCTTTTGATGATAAATTTCCTGTATGATGTTCAATTAGAGTTATTCATAATACATATTGAAATATATTCAAATAGATATCTCTATTATAAACATTTTTTAAAAATGATTTGAAACAAAATTTTAAATATGCTGAGAAATAAGCTACATGGCATTTTGTTTTCAATTTCCAGCCTAGACCAATAATCATGGTTTTTAACATAAATTTTTCATTTCACAATGAATAAAATTTATTCCAATTGTATATGCAAGTATAATAATTTAGGTATCTCCAATAGAAACATTTTTTGCAAAACTGGAGAATTGACGAGTCAAGTACACCAATGAACAACCTATAAAATGGATTTTTTCTTAATGTAGGATTATGATAGACAATTAATAATTAGGGAATAGAATTCTTGTAAAAAATTGGAATGAAGTAATTAAAGTTTATTTTCGAACTAGATTCATAGGATAGTATACCCTATAAAAAAGTTTTAAGGATCTATCCTTTTGGTCACCTAAAAGTTGGTTGTCCCAAATCTGTTTTCTAGCAATTTTACTAAGTCAAAATATTGTTGATCCAATAAATATCTATTTTTCTTCAAATCATGATCTGAATATTTTATATATTTTTGTGGGAATGTTTACAATAATTTAAAATTTCCCTCTGCCAAAGTTTCCAATACTCGTTTCATAGATCTTGTGATATGCCCTCTAAAAAATCTTTGACACCTAGGTGATTTTGTAGCAAATCATGACTTCATTATGCTAGATCCCTTTCATATGTAGGTTTGGATAAAATTACATGGTTATACTGATACACAAGAAAATACAAGTGCTTTTCATCCATAGTTTTATATGAGAAATAAACTTTCATGCAAACAAACCTAGCTAATCACTCATTAAAGCACAAGAGATAAAGCATTCATAGTCATTGAGGAATCTTTCAAGGTATTTAAATTCAAACTTATCAATTTCTAGGGCTTACCTTGATGTGAGTGATTATGGCCTCCCAAGTTGTATGAAACCATGCGTCCTTGAAAATTATTATTTCTCCCATTTTTTTTCCTTCATTTCTTTGTTTCTATAGTGCCATGATCGTTTGAGTAGTAAGATGGACCTATTGTGTCTCCTCATTAGCATTTTGGTGCACTCTCAACAATAGATAATAAAGGTTCAATGACCATAATTGGGAACAATGTCTTGAAAGTAAATTGGAATAAAGAAAAAACACTTTCAACCCTATCTTGACTTGTAAGCATATACTTATTAGAAATAATACCAGAATTTTTATTAAATTCTCCTTTTTAGAGTCTTAGCCAACAATTACCAAGAACATTTGAGATTAATGCAAGAGTCAAAAATAATATTCTATTACAAATAGGTATTTAAATTCTTATTTTGTTATCTTGCAAAAACATTAGAATTATGGTATTGTTACATGCACGACCAAAACATAAGTGATTTTTACTCCCTCTTTGGGTTTTCTTTTTTCAAGACCAAAGAGACTAGGTGTGTGCAAACACTTATGGATGTAGAATATTCAAAACAAGTGTTTTCATGGCATAATTGTGGAAATATATTTTAGAAACTGAAGGGGACAATAGAATGAATGCACAACCAAGCTATACCCACGTTCTCTTCACTTTTAGTATGTCACCGAAGCTGAACTGAAAGAGGAATCAATAGAGGTTTTCTCACGTAAGCATCTGGTTCAAGTGTGTTATGAGAGGATGAGATCTTTACATAACCAATGTGGGAACCTTAGAGAGTCCATGGAGTGCCTTATCATCTAAAATACAAAATTTATATAATTAGAACCTAACATAATTGGCATAAAAACTCTAGAGAGTCCACAAAGTGTCTCATGATCCATGAATGTTTTCCGTACCATGTTCTAGAGAATCTAGAAGAATTAAAAATCAATATTAATTTAATATATACTAAAAATAATGGAAGGATTAAGTTTTTTCATGAAACACACCTTCTTGAAGTAACCTCTCCTTGACTAGTCTTCCACTAGAACCCTTATCTACCAATACTTCTTCCTCCTATCGAATTTCCTACAAAATAAATTAATACTATTGGTGCCTCTTACTACACCAAAGTATGGCTACATGGAACTGCACACATCCAAATTTAGCATGTTTAACTCTATTTCACCAATGGAATTAAACTCATATAACTCTCTAGCATGCAAATACCCTAACAACTACTAAAAACATTTGTAGTAGCCAAATTCCATAGGAATCATCAACTCAAACAAAAATAACAATGAATTTAAAAATTGCATTGCAGAAAATTAAAGCACACTTGTAAGCAAAATTAAATAGAACATATTACAAAAAAAAGAAATTAATCGACACACTAATCACACATAAAACTAGAAAAGTAATTAACACTAATGATTAAAAATAAAAAGCATTATGACTACCACAAAAAACTGTAATATGTATAGAGCATATGCAACACCTTTACCTTGGAGCGGCCCCCCTCCAAGGGTTTGGCTTGTGTTCTTAGCTACAAAACCAAACGTGTGCATAGGACAATCATGCACTAGAAAAACATAACATCAATTATATATTGTTCGAAAAAAAGGATTACAATTCCAAAGTACAAAGGCGGCTCACTTCTCCTCCTCCTCCTCCTCCCCTCTCTTAAATATATAATTTCTAGACAGATTGCTAACAAAAATGTAGGTTTTCATGACATTCTATTTTTAAAACTATATCAAATTAACAATAAGTTCTAACAAAATGAATCCCCTATTTATAATAATTTTAGGTGGAAGAATGAATCATATTGGTTTTCATCACTCAATCTCGGTTGAAAAGGAGTAAGTTTATGCTGTATTTTTTTTTGGAACAAGCTAGAACTTGCGCATAGATGCTTCACACGAAATTGAATGACAATCAATGAATGTGGATAAAGATCCATTGTATGGATCCCTCAACTGACTCCTATAATATTTGGAAGGTAGTTACATAGCATCTAAAATTGTTTCAAATCACTTTAGGGATTGGTTTTTCGTTAATTACTTGTGTTCCCCCGTTTATCTAGGTTGTTGCAATATGCCACATGAACCATTGACGAGTTCGAGCATATTTATCAATTCCTCCAAACCGGAATTTGGAGAAACTGATAATTACTTACATCAATAAAGACTATGGATGTTATGATATGGTCATATTCATCCTTTGGATGCTTTCTTTTGAAGATGTCATTCAATATCAGTTATGTATTCAAATGCTCTCTTAGTGTGCATTAAATGTTGATGGAGAATATTATTGAGTTTTTGCAATAGAAAATAATAATGCATTTAATTATTGAAATTGACAGATATAACTAGAGGAGATTGTAATTAATTATTGGAACCCAATATCACAATATGCTCTCTAATAATTGAAATTCCTTCCTTTCACACTTATCAAAAGAAATTATAAAACATTGTTGCTAGAGCAATCAAAATTATGCAATACACTGCCATAGGCCTAATTTCATAGCAAACAGTTTGCTACAAGTTTTCATAGCAAACAGGTTGCTATATGTTTTCATAGTAAATAAGCTAATACAAGTTTTCATAGCAAACATGTTGCTACATGTTTTAGTAGCAGATTGCTAGAGATCTGATTTCGTAGTAGAGTATTTTGAACATGAGAACCCCACAACTACAACAATGATCAAATTGACTTTAAATCCATGGAAAGAGATGTGAAGAATCATGATTGAATAATCCATGACATGTAAATATTTAAATGAGAACCCTAGAACAACTTGTCCACGTGTGAGTCAATACTTCAAAATTAAATGCATAATATACTAATCCTTTCGAGCGTTAGTCATAATTAAATGAAACAATAAGAAATGCAAATGGAATCCATATTGAGCATAAATCCAAAAGGCACGTATTAAAATGGCTAATATAAGGTCACATGTAAAGAAAGAGGAAGAGAGAGGGAGGGAGTGTTAAGGGATAAGTTCCCCTAGGGTCTTGGATTGATACCCTAGCAGATCAGAGGTTATCTACAAAGAAAAACATACATTCCACACAGCCATGATGCTAATATAAACAAACTATGTGAAGAGGGGTGCACCTGGGGGTCCTTCGTTTGGGAAGATCCAGCTAGGGTCCAAACCCTCTTGGAGTTCCTTTTAGTCCTTCAACCTGCAAAACAATCAATTCCAGAAAGTACAAGAGTATATTGACCAAGGATCATTACAAAATCATCTTCATAGCATATTGAAAGGTAGTTAGTTATACAATTAAAACAACCATTCATATGTGAATCATAACATTGATTTTTTCCCTTGGAAAAATCGTAATCTTTCATTAAACTTGAAAAATTACATATTGTAGATACATGATGCATATGCTATGTGTCTGTTAGCCACTAAGGGCTCGGTAGAAGATAAAAAATGTTAGCAAAAATACCTGAAACATCACGCAGGATGTTCATTCAGTGCTTCTATTTTATGTACATATTGCCACACAGGGCCATATATATATTTTCTATCCAATATAAGCAAAAAACTGTACAAAATTTCAAAAAAAATATCAGATATTCAGTTCATGGGCTATCCGCCCTGTGGTAATGTGGGTCTCTGTATGGTCGATGGTAGTATTGGAATGCATTTGACCCACGTTGTTCCTAGATCAACCACTCTCCTCGGGGAAGTGTCGTGGCTGCCTTGGATAGTTCATTAGCGTTGCTGTTATGTTCCCTGTAGATATGATTGCAAGTAATATCATTAAAATGGGCCTTAAAAATATTTATTTCATCCAAAATATTACTGAGTATGTGAGTGTGGCAAGCAGTAATATTATTGAACCAATCTATAATGATCTTTGAATCTCCATATATATTAATGCTCATGCAGTTTTGTCCCAATGAAAAATGCATGAGATGTCGAAGAGTGATGAGTTCTGCAAAATTGTTTGAGCCAGTCCCCAAACCCATCCGGACTTTATAGTAATGTTGTTCACTAATGAATAGGATGAAACCACCTCCACGTCCCTGCTGTTGGGCTGCACCATCAAAATATGCCTAAGGGGTGTTCTTATTGATATGCGGAGGGTCGTGAGGCCTTCAGGTTCGAGGTTGGGGAGGCTCAGGCATTTTGTTATATGCCGAAATAATCAGAGCAGTAGTATGCGGCCAGCTCACAGGTTTGCTATCAAAGATGTTCTGGTTCCGTGCCAACCAGAGATACCAACTGATGATTAGAGGGAGGCTCTATAATTTTGATCCTTTATGCCGGTGATACCAACTTTCCCAAGCTCTGTTTAAGTCATCGCCTTCCCATGAGCTCGTGAAGCAAATAGAAATGGAAATGTTTTTCCACAAGTCCATCAGAGTTGTACACTTCAGAAAAAGGTGTGTAGTCGATTCAGTCGCATTTTTACATAGTGTACACCAGGTAGGCCCATGGATAGCTTGGTGCATGAGATTTTCACCAGAGGGGACTTTGTCTTTTAATATGCACTAAAAGAATAGTTTGATCCGAGGAGGCCCTGTGAGTTTCCAAATTTCCTTCCACCAGAAAGTAATCAAATCTAGGACTTTGTGTGAAATCAGCACTAGATAGCCCGACTTTGGAGTGTAATACCCGCTGTCAGATTGATGCCAAATGAGTTCATCCGGTCCCTCTTTGATCCTAATGTGTGATTTAGAAAGAGCAGTAATATAATCATTCCATTCTTGGTGCTAGCAGTGAGGTAGATCAATCTATTGTGCGGATTGAATCATAACATTGATATCATAAACATGAAGAAGATTTATATCAGGAACGAGGCAAGTGTTTCTTTTATTATAGATAAGTAAAGTACAAAAAAGAATGATTTCACCTGAGTCTTCCTTTCACAGGCTCCAAGCGGAACTGTCCTCCAGATTTGTCTAGTCTCAAGCCTTCAACAAATTCCTTCTATGACTTACTCCAAGATATCTCAAGTAGTAGAAATACATCATAACACAAGGAAACAAGGGTTTCCTGTAATGGGGGGAAGTGCAGGAAGAACAAGGATCTTTAGACCTGGTCAGGGATAATCTCAGCAGAGTGATATTTCTCTCTCTTCTCCTCCTTTAGGCCTTCGCATTGAAGCCTTTTATACTTCTCCCAAAGTAGTTTTTAGTTGGGAATTCGTTGGGAACAATTGCGCCACGGGCACTAATAGGTAATCAACAGGTAAAACCCATGATCTCCTCCCGAAATTAAGGAGTTTTAATTTTTTAAAGTGTTTTAAGGCATATACGCGGGTTGGGTATACACAGACCCACATACACATGCGTTTAGCTCAGGGCAATGTCGCGTATAGGGAGTAAAACACTGTTTTTTGAATATTTGGACTAGGTCTGGAAGGAGGGGTTGCCCTAGGCCATGAGTGCAACATCACAAACATCAAGAGTGAGATTTGGAGCTATAACAAATGCCCCCTAATATACGAGGTCAGAAGGGGTACATGATGACTGAAATGTATTAAGCAAGTACACGGAAAGGAAATCTGTCAAAAAATGAGAAGGACTTCACCAGAGTTTAGCCTACCAAGCCACAAAAGGAGATCAGAAAGAAACACTCTCTAAGGCGGGCATACCCATGCTTAGAGAAATTAAAGCATGTTCGCATATCAAGTACAAGCGGATCCACTAAGTATACAAGTATAAACACTGAAAAGTACATAATGGATCATTTGATCATGATTGAACAAGTACATGTCTAAATATCACATATAAGAATGTCAATGATGCTGAAGGATGAAGTCGATCACTGACATCATAGACTGATCCCAAAAAGTACCAAATGAACAAGATGGAGTAAGATGGTACTACACTGCAAACTTAGGTGCTAGCATATAGAATGTCGCCATGAATGACTGCAACATATAAGGTAGAGTGGCATCAACTAGCAGCAACAGGAACAACTATCAAGTGAACCAATGAACGCTGATGCAACCTGAGGTCTTCACCGACTACGGTGGTACATTTCTACACCATGGGAATAAATGATTTGAATTCGACCATGTGAGAAATCGTTTGATTACTGGTCATTGATCTATAGCGTTAACAAACGCGAGACTACTCATCTATAATGATAATGAGTGTCAAGGTACCCAGTACAATCTAACAAGTGTGAATAGATGAGCTGAGGTCGAACACCTGTAAGAATCTATCAATCAGGAGACAATGATGATTTAACATTGTCGATAGCGAAGGATCTGCCACTAATGATTGCAAACCCCAAGATGCTACCAAATGGACTCTAGATCTTTGCCCCAGAGCAATGAGTCGTAGTCATTAGGGAAAGATCTGCTAGAAGGAAGGCATTAAGGCATCCTTCATCAATCTAGCGTGAGTGTAACCCGTAGGCCAATAATGTGGAGGGAATCAGACGAAAAGAAGATGTAGTAACCCGACCAAAGCACGTTTCCGGCGTACAAAAGATGTGGCTAGCGCACGACAGAAACCCTCTGAACCAAAAAATAATGAAAGCTGACACAGAGGCGAGGTATCCACCAATAGGGTCAAATGGAAACCAAGGCACTGCACGAATCCCAGTGTGTGATAATGTAAGCTGATGTCGAACACAAGGGAAACCACTCAGTCAAAGACCCATGATACTGATCGATGCTGAGCACAAGGTGACCTATCAATAATGAAAATAGGGCCAGGGTGCAGTGCTATGCCTTTCCTCAGAGCAAGATGTTGTCGTCGATAAGACAAGACCCGCTAGTAAGAAGTCAATGGGGACCTTCTCAAATCGACACGAGGAAATGACCAATATAGCTGATGTGATGATAGACAAGATACTGACAACCAGGGATGGCCGACTAAAAAATGAGTTAAGAGACACTGCAGAGAGGCCGACTCAAGCTAACTTCCCTTGAACAAAAGCACGACTCAATATGACTATGTGGCAGCATATGATGACTCTGTATAAGTTCGTCGTACAGGAGGCACGAACAAACCCTCCATATGATTGAAAGAGATAACCAATCGGGGGAGAACTGATTCAATAACAAGGTTAAGGCGTACCTAAGTCAAACTAAATCCCGCCCAAACAGAGGAGACTTTGTTTTGAGTGCGACACGACTGACTCTAGCTGCCAACAATAAGTGGAACTATTGTCCCATTCCCGCTCTTTTTTGGAATATATATTTTTTTGTCTTTTTCTTTAAGCTGGAAAAAGAATAAAAGAATGCTATAATACAGTGGAAAGAATAAGTGTTGGTGAAACAGATGATCTAGTTCCTTGGATTGGAAAAATCCTATGCTCAATGCAGGGAGGTGAAAACTAGTCAAAGAAACTCAAAGGTGTGTTCCTTCCACCGGTCAAGGTGTGTCAAGTTGCAGAAGTCAAGGGAAAGCAAGTTTGATTTCGCAGTTGTCATAATCAAAAGTTGGCTTAAACAAGAGTCCAAGTGAAGCCGGCTCAAGGCCAAAAGGTGAAAATGGTCAAAATGCAATGCAGTAGTGCAACTCAACACAAAGGAGCCTCTAGGGTATAAGGCCAGAACGAAACGAGGAAGCAAAGAGGAATGAGTCTTCATCACATAGGTCATGGCAGGACTACAGAGGACTCCTGAGCCTACTCAGATCAAAGCAGTATGGGAAACAAACATCAGTGAGGTGCTAACTACGATGCCCATGAAAATGATGGCTCTACCATCGTGTCATGATTTAAATAATCGGCGAGTGAAGGTGGTTTACTAACCATAACACGATGGGATTGACCCTATGGCAAGTGTATCGACAAATGGAGGGTAGTATGCATGATGCAATGGAAAAATGGCTTCCCTAACCTATATGCCAGTGAGAAAACGATACCTGCCATGACGGGTCAGCAGTCATGGAACCATCTCGAAACTGTCGAAAAAGCGTCCAATATGTCCTGAAAATCAAACCATCCTTGACATTCCAAGCTCCCAAGTTAAAAGTTACATGAGACTAAACAAAATCAAGTTTTGAAAAATTTTTGCATTTTCAAGGCCTATAAAATAGTTTTTGAACTCACCATTTTCACCATTTGATGTTGAGAGCAAAGGAGTGGAGCAAAAGGAGCAAACTTTTCCATACTCCAAATTCAACTGTTCAGATCCCTCCAAAATCACTAGGTAACCCTTAAACTTGTCTTGCATTCAATTGTGACTAGTTTTAGAATTTTTAATTTATGTTTAACTGTTGAATTTTTGTCAAAAATTTCGTTGCAGCATATACGTGGGTTGGATACATGAAACCCGCATGTATGCAGGCCCTACACGCGACTGTGTGTGAAATGGACCGCGTATATGCCGTGAACATTTCAAACAAAAAAACTAACGGTCTAAATTCATTTTTTCTTCAGGATGCCAGTCATTTGGAAAGAAAGAGAGCATACCTCAGTGAATGATGAGGTTATGAACAATCCTAATGCTTTGGATGCCTTACGGGGATGTGGTTTGCTAAAGTTCTTTAAATTTCTAAATATGAAAGCAAACACTCGCCTGCTCGAAATGCTCATTCACTACTAGAGCATCGAGGATGATTCATTTATGATTGACTAGATGCCACTCAAAATAGAAGTTGAAGATATTTATTTCATCACAGGCCTTTCCTGGAGGGTAGAGGTAGTACATTCCAAGGACAGGTCACAAGGTAGTCTCTCGATCGAGGACTACATACATATATATTGCCTGGGACATCCAGAAAAGATTGGAAGTCAAATTCCAATCAAACATGTGGAGAGTTTATCACTGAGGATAATCCTGTTTACTATAGCTAGAGTTAATGGATCAGCTTCTTTGCACCAGGCATCATGGCTAGCCATGAGCTTGGTGGTCGATTGTCTCACCACCGTATTTGAGTAGTTTACTTCTTTTCTGGCCAGCCTGAAAAGCCAACTTACTTCTATCAAGAGAGGGTAGACCAAAAACTTCGGATATGGAACCATTTTGTGCTCTTTCTTGTTTGAGAGGGTCCCTGCACTTCATCCTAGAGTACTGGTTTCAATCAGCACCCCACGAGATCCACGAATGGGCAGGTGGGTTGACTTGATGAAATCTCTAGGAGGTGGGGATGTCCCATGAACTACGTTCGACAATGACTTCTTCCCCTGGTGGGAGCAGCAGATCATCGCCATAGATGACTACCCTTATGCTGGGTTGGACTTCCGAGGAGATCCCAATCTAGTATTACCACCGAGGTAAGTGTTTTTATTTTTTATAATTTTTTTTGTGATTTTTCAAATATAATAATGAATTTTGAAAAAATATTTTTGATAGGATTCAAATGACTAATATGATGATTATGTTCCAGATATTGGGCCGGTACGACCAGATGGGTTCCCACTACATGGACGTCGCGGCCGAGGGGCTGAAGAGGTGACTACAGATACAAAGCGACTTCTACACATAGTTCAGCGGCGCTTGGTGAGACTAACTCACCGAGTACTGATGGCAGCCGTAGAGGATCTCCCTATAGATATGCAGTTTCATGTGGTTGGCATGCCACAAGACTGGGTTTGCACTCTTAGGCGTGTGGCCAATGAAATAGTTGCCTACTTAGCCGCTCATCCCGAGTCGGGGCATTAGATGTACGGGACATTATTATGGGCATTTGAGTCCCAATTTTGTATATTATTTTGGACACACCTATGTACACTCAAGATGTTTTATGATATACATATATATATATATATATATACAATTTGACTTTTTGATGTTTACTTTTATTGTGATGAATGATTGATGTGCTAGTCTAATGCTTGATTAGCGATAGAATCAGCTAACCAATTATGAGATCTTGGAATGTGCAAATAATTAATGTAAGTAAATGATCTTTGTAACAACCTCACCTTTAAATACTGGCGATATAAACATGGATCCCTTACCCGATAAATTTTATTCAATTGTGATACTATCAATTGTGAATCAAGATAAACTACCAACGAATCGATCTCATAATAAATTGCTTCAGATAGTAAATTAATGACGGTAGTATACTCAGCCACATTATTTGACACAAGACCAATGCATACTCCCCTTGACACCATCAACTGACTAGTTGGGTAGTAGAGTACCCAAACTGCCGAAGCAAGGTTCCGAGTGTGCCGACTAGCACCATCGTCGAATCCAAAATAGACCAAGTCATCCATCAACACCTGCCACAACAGACCAAAAAGTGTTGATATCAAAAACTCTTGATGAGATATGTACAAATATACAGAATGTACAAAGAATCCATTTCCTAGCTACTACTTAAGCAAAATACTTCTTGAGGTAGAGCCCGTTTCGGGGCTCCACCAACTTGTTTCCTTCAAAATCGACTAACTCATACGCCCCTTTTTCTAAAACTCGTTTAATTATGAAGGGACCGTACCATATAGGTTTTAACTTTCCTGCCCCCAAGGCGTCCTTATCTTGGTCATAGACCAAGACAAGGTCACCTTCAGAAAAGACTCGAGGACAGACAACTTTATCATACTGAGTTTTAACCCTTTTCTTATGAGTCTCATTAATTGTGGCAACATATTGACGCTGCTCATCAAGATGTTCCAAATGAAGGAGGCACTCTTCGAGACTAGAAGTCTCTAGAAGGAGCTCAAAAACTAACTTAAGAGATGGAATTTCACATTCAATAGGAAAGATAGACTCCATCCCATAAACTAACTGAAAAGGTGTAAAACCTGTAGTAGTCTTTACGGAGGTTCAGTATGCCCAAAGAGCCAGATACAACATAAGATGCCAATTGGACTGATTTTTGTCAATCGTCCTTTGCAGGATCGTCTTAAGGGGTTTGTTCACTACCTCAACCTATCCATTGGCCTGAGGATAATAAGGAGACGAATGTTCTTGCCGGAAACCCAATTTGAGAGCCAATTCAGACATTAGTTGATTCTGGAAATGATTGCCATGATCAGTGACAATCTCTCTCGGGACACCACACCTTGAGATAATCTGATTAAAAAGGAACAATGACGTTGTTTCGCTATCATTTTTATAAGTGGGCATGGCCTCACCCCACTTCGTGAAGTAGTCTATAGCCACGATAATGTACTTGTGACTTGCTGCTGAAGGCGGATTACAAGTTGTAAAATCAATACCCCACTTAGTAAAAGGATTGATAGTGACAATGAGGAAAAGAGGAGCTGGATGTGCGTGCATCTTCCGAGTATATATTTGACAGGGGTGACAACATTTGACCACTTCAACACAATCGTTGAAGAGCAGCGACCAAAAATAGCCAGCACGCAAGATATGCTGGGCTGTAGCAAGCCCTGAAAGATGACCACCACAAGCTCCACTGTGGCAATCATTGAGCACTGAATTTGCTTCCTCTAGGGTTAAACAACGCCGAAGGATTGAATCAACCCCTCAACGATATAATGTATCACCAATGATGACATAATTCTTGGCCAGGTGACGTAATTTTCGGCGTTCATCCTTAGAGAAAGTAGAGGGAAAGTTCGAAGTCTGGAGATAGACAATGATATCTCCATACCAAGGGTCGAGTGGAGAGATGAGGAATAAATGTTCATCGGGAAAACTTTCCTCATAAATAGTATCCTCTCCACAAGGCAGCTCGGAAATTAACTCGGCAAAAACCATGGATTTCTTAGACTTGGCGGACAAGAACTCGAGATCAAATTTTTGTAAAATGACTGTCCATCGGTTATATTTTCCCCCAATCACTTGCCTACTGAAGACAAATTGAAATGGATTGACTTTCGCTAAGACAAAAGTTTTGCTTAGAAAGATATAATGATGGAGCCGCTGGAAAAAATGGATGGCCGTCAAGGCCAACTTCTCAACAGGAGAATAGTGAAGTTCAAGACCTATCAAGCCTCGACTCAAATAATAAATCACATGCTCCATAAGAGCATGGTCTTCCTGAATAAGAACCATACCTATGGTTGACTCTGCTACAACGAGATATAAAAGGATGTCCCTACCATAATTCGGTGGAATCAAAAGCGGGGTAGAGACTAATGCCTTTTTCTAGGCATCAAACGATCGCTGGGCAAAGTCATCCCATACAAATGGAACTCCTTTCCGTAGCAAATGCATAAACCCTTTAGTAATCTCGACATAGTTCACTATAAACCGTCTTAAGAAATTAGCCTTCCTTTGAAGACTTTAAAGTTGCCGAATTGAGGACGCGGGAGGCAACTGAATTATTTCCTCTACCTTGAAATGATCAACCCTTATCCCTTCATTTGACACAATGAACCCTAATAATTGCCCAGATGTAACCGTGAAAACGCATTTATTGGGATTCAACCAGATTTTGTAAAAACGACATCGCTCAAAAACCAATTGAAGATGACTAGGGTGATCAGTTCTCTTTCGAGAATGAGCAACTAGATCATCCAAGTATGATTCGATGATATATTTAATGTCATGGAAAGCATATGACGTGGCCCGTTGGAAGGTAGCTCTAGCATTTTTAAGACCAAAAGGTATCTTTCTGTATGCAAAGGTACCCCAGGGACATATAAAAGTTGTCTTATGCTGATCTTCCAGACGGATAGAGATTTGATTATAACCGGAAAAATCGTCCATGAAGGAGAAAACATCATTACCCGCACACTCATCAATAATCTGATCAATGAACGACATGGGGTAATTATCTTTGGGACAGGCCTTGTTTAGGTCCCTAAAATCAATGCATACTCGGATTGTTCCTTGCTTTTTATCTACAGGGACTGAATTAGAAACCAAATCGTTAAGAGGAACATGGTATATGAAACTCGCCTTGAGTAGCTTCTCTACTTCAGCTTTAATAGCTGATGCTTTCCTAGGATTAACCGGTCGAAGTCTTTGACAAACCGGTTTGGCGTTTTCATATGTCTTGATCTCATGTTGAACTATGGATGGATTGATGCCAAACATTTTTTCATAAGACCAGGCAAATACATCTCAAAATTCCTTAGAAAGGTCGATGTAAACTTGAATTTCTTCAAGGGAACCTTCAGCTCCAATGAAGAGATTCTCGATCACGTTAAGGTTCCTAGAGATGTTCCTAGATATTGTTTTCGAAATTACCGACATATTAAATTTGGCATGAAAGTGTGCTGGAGCCAAAGGATATTACACCATACAAACTGGTGGGCCCCAGTATTGCAAAAATAATGCTACAACTCCTGGGTCTCCCTTCTTTAATTTTATCAACCCGGTAGTTCGTAACAAACTTAGAAGTGACGGTGCTGTATACACAAGTACTAGCTCTTGCCGTGGTTGTCACTTGGTCAGCTGGCACAAGTCTGCTAGGAGCTTAAGCCAACTTCTATGAGCTCTGAGAAGAAGCTTTTTAACTGATGGATGAAAGCTAACTCAAAGGAGGCTAATCTACTTGCAGAAAGAAACTGAAAAGCTGAAAGGAAATGCAAACCCTAACAAACCCTAATTTTACCAGCTAGCCCTATTGATGCAAGAGAGAGGATGAAAGCTACTAAAAATGGATGCCATTTACTTCTAGGAAGGTAAAATGCATGTGACTCAGCTACTTCTACAGTAAAATTTGGAAAAAACATCTTTTTGTATTTTTGAGTAAGTTGTCAGAATTATCATGCATGTGCTTTAACTGGTTTTTGACTGTGCAGAGGTGGATTGGTGAAAGGAAATGCTTGCAAGAGGTTGGGAAGGTTAGAAGAGGGCCTAAGGGGTCCCTAGCACCCTTCCAGAGAGTTTCACAGTGATCGGATCTCAAGAAACTGCTTTCGTGAGATTCTACAGGAAGTCTGCAGGGGTTCTACAGGATGTTCTGAAATTTCTACAGGATGTTCTATAATTTCTACAGGATGTTCCGAAAAGAGGATTTTGGAGGGTTGATGGAGGAAAAGTGGTGGGAAAGTGGAAATGGAGATTGAATAAGGATTTTAAGGGGTCTAGGACCTGGTGAATGAGGCTAAGCAGCGATTGTATTTGTTCAAGGATGGAGGGAGCAATGATGCACAAGAATGTAGAAACTAGGGAAAAGTGAGAAAACGTGGCAAATGAGAGGCAAGAATCTGAGTTAGAGGAAGAATTAGGTTGCATGGATGGGGTAAGGATAGATGAGGAGGTATCAAAGGTACTCTGCATGTTATTTCCCAAAACTGATCAAACAAAGACTATGCAAACCAAAGATCTAACTACTTTAACCTAATTTGGACCTAGAAACCATAAGCATGACGAACATAAGTTTATTGGTAGAAAATAATGTAAAAAAACTATGGAAACCAAGAAATAATGGATCTAAGCATGTAATCACAACTGGTACTAACTTTTGCAACTAAGAATCTAACACTAGAAATTGCATGAAGAAGCAAGAACAATGTTTTTAGTGGCAACAAGAACACCTTGGTCCCAGCTCATGGTCCCACTGAGGGAGAGGTGAGATCGGAGGTGCTTGATAGCCTTTTTCTCAAGATCTTCTATGTTATTAACCTATCAAATCAGTCTGCACATGAAAAGCCTTTAACCCTCAAAAGCAACCTAAGTAACAAAATGAGATTTTAATTTACATAGCAGATTTTATTCTAAGAACATAGCAAAAACACATAAAGGTAAACAAAGGAGGTACTGGGAACTTGGGCTGGGCCCAACCCCAAGAGCTACAACCTCCTAAGAAATATTAGAGCTGGTGCAAAGCTGGATTCATCTTTATTGATCAAAAGAATAGCTACATCCCAAAAACTGTTTACAAGAAAGCTTGAAAATGTGCTGAAATGCAGAGCTAACCTACTGCCTAAAAAATGACTAAAATCGAACTGCAAACTAGCTAACTTATGCCTACAAAGTGACTAACTGAAATGAGGCCCTAAGCCTTCTTATTTATACAAATTTAGGACCCCAACAGTCCTCCTAAACTTTAGGGAATCAGCTGCCAAAACTTGCAGTTAACAGCAACTTTACTAGCCCTTGCTCAGTTGCCCTTGCAACAATTGATATGGTGGCCCTTGAACTCCGAGTTGATGGTGGATAATTCAAGGTAATGGCCCATAAATGAAGGGGAAACCTTCCTACAAATCCTCTCCCTTTTTCTTCCACGAATTTGGCTGCCAAGTGCTCATTAAAACCTTTGATTTTGTCTCAAAATTGACTAAAAAACTGCACAAAGCACCCATTAGACTTGTTGGCATAATGACTAACCCAATTCACTCTATTAGCATAAATATAATAAAAAACATGCAATAAAATAATGAGAATGGTGGATTAAGTCGAATTAGGAGGCTGAATGAGCCCATGTAATTATCCATTTTTGGGGCTCATCACAAACATCACTAGTAAACAGCTCGGAGAACTTAGATTCTACTTCCTGCAACGGGGGAAGAAAATAAGAACGATGGTATAAGTCTTCCCAAGGTCGATCTACACCCACCATTACTTCTAGGATTGCTTCTTTGGAAGGTAAAACCATATCTAAGCAGTGCATAGCGGAGGTAGAATCAAGGGTCCAGGTCGGGGCCACATCACCATCTAGCTCCTCCTCAGAGAAAGGAGTAGAGTGGTTGTTTGCAGAGTTGACGATAGACTGATATCTAAGCTTTGCTGCAGACATAGCGAATGCCATTCCACCAACTTGTCCTTCCACTAATGTGGTCTTAGGTGAAGGCAAGGTCCAAAGGTCCGAAAAATAAAGAGTTCAGAAGAATTCTTCTCATGAAGACCCCTTGGATGATGAAATGACATTGATTCTAGTGATAGGAGAGGGAAAATCAAAGGTACCCATCAATGAAGAATACATCCCAACTCCTAGATTCTTAGTAGGCGGACGAGGGTTATCTACTAAAGGAACCGTAGAATCTGAAGTTTCCCTAAGATCGGCTGGAGAGTAATCAACTGATCAACATTAACAATTTTCCCTTCATGCGGAAAGCAAATAACACGAAACAGAGTCGAAACAATGGCATCCATTTTGTATACTCAATTCCTTCCTAAGAGGAGATTGTAATCTAGGTTGGCGTCAATGACTTCTACTTCAATATTGATGACCTTCCCTCCAACACATATGGGAAAGGCTAGGATAATCCCATGTGGTCTATGTGAATGCCCATCAAATGCAGTCAGGAGAGTAGGTGAGGAACAACCAAAGTCGATCCAATGGCCTTCCAGCAAGACATCGACATGACGCACGTGGAACCTCCTTCATCAATAATGGTACGAAAAATGTTAATTTTTCGGTATGTAGACTATTTGGAAAGCCATGTGATGAGGGAGTCGCTTTTTGACATTTAACATGCCAAAAGTGAGCACTAAAGAGTTAGTTGGATCAACTGCCGCTATCGCTGAAAGCAAAGCACTTCGTTGAGTTGGACACGACTGGAGAACCTCTAAAGCGGACATAGCACATGGAATCTGAGCTAGATCCTCAATAATGGAGTAATTCTAGGCAGCCCTTGCATTTGGATTAATAGTCGCGCGTTTAGCGGAACCTTGCAATACCCGTGGTATAGTCTCGACAGGGGGTCGCTCAATATGAAGGTCGGTATTTCTGGGAGCAATACTTGGAAGTTTCCGCTTCACCATAATCACGTGACCGAGTGGCCAGATGGACATTAGAACCCATCATGAAAACATTTGATGATTTTCCCCCTTCCTAGTTGCCCCCAACAGAGGTACCAGGGTTTGTATTGGTGCCAACAAGCAATTTCTGCCCTTGGGGAAAAGAGTTGGTTAACATAGCTTGAGAGCTAGAAGTCCCTTGCTTCCCTAACAAGCACTAAGCATCTTGAATCTTTGGGCAGAGATGAGTTAAATGGTCTCCACTGCATAACTTGCATGAAAACTTAACTTTCTTTCTAGACTCATTTCTACCACCATCAGCATTATTGCCAGATTTATTTGCATCAGTATTCCCATCTTGACTCTTTTTCTTACCTCGTCCTTTCTTTTTCCCATTGGAATTTTGATTTCCTTTGGTATTGGCAAATTGGATAGCATTAACCAAAGAGGGTTGGGAAGATGAAGGGTTAGAAGATGTGACCTAGTTGTTAGGAGCAGTTTGTAAAGACAACTGTTGCAGCTGGCTCAACAGGTTCACCACATTTGTGTCTATCGATCCAACGATACCATCCACATGGGGACTTGGCTTTGAATTGGCTATATCAACCTTAGTCCCGGGAGCATCAGGCAATATTTTTTGTAGAATCCCTGACTGAGAATATATCAATTCTAATTGTTGGGCCCTAAAAATAGCTTGTTCCTCAGAATAAACTCTGGACAGGGAGACGTCCTTAGAGATCTCAAGTTGTAAAGATTTCAAAAACCATTCGAGATGGTATTCCAGAGGAATCTCAGCTTTAATGAGCCTCTTTCTCCATCGCCATTCCTGAATGTGATCAGAAATGTGAGTTGTTGTATCCTGACGAAAATTGGCCAGAAGTTCGGTTCCGACATCATAACGGATGGGCAATTTGAAATGATTTAAGAAAATATTAACTAAGTCAGTGAAAGATGTAAAGCTGCCCCCTGGAAACTCTATATACCACTTGGCTGCATTACCAGTCAAGGTGTGTTGAAAAAGTCTCAACCTAATCGAGTCATCAATAAGGGAGTTTGATGAGCACCATAAATGGAATGTGGTTACATGGTTGCCCGGATCTTCACCACCCTTTCCCTCAAACTTTGGAATGTCTGAAGGGAGTTTGGTTGGGATTGGAGGCCAGCCTGGATTGTATTTGATTGGATCATTTGTCAATTTCGTGAGATCTAGCAAGTTCATTGTTTCTAGAAAAGGAAGCCTAGGAGGACCTTGGGGATTCCACCCAGACTGGGTGGAGCTCCCAAAGTTCTGAAAAGATTGGCCTGGATTTTGAAAGGCATCAGGCTGTCCGAAGTAACCAACAGAACCAGTTGAACCAAAAGGTGAACCTTGTGATCCAGCAAAACTCTGAGTTTGACCAACTCCGGCCGAAAAACCTCCAAAACCGACGAAGCTCCCTCCTAAAGGAGTATAAGGAGTCGATAACCCCTGATAAGGATTCCAAGCAGAAGCTAAGGGAGGAATACTTCGAAATGAATTAACTGTGGAGTACGGCCTATTCCCTTGTTGGCTGAAAAATGGATTCCCAGTTCCCATGCCACTAACTGCAGGGTTAGTCCAACCTTGAAAAGGATTGTTGCTTTGTCTTGTAGAAGAAAAAGGCATAGATCCTATCGTCAGGTTGGAATGTGGTATATGACCACTTCCGAAAGGAAAACCCTGAAATGAAGCTGACCCACCCATCATGGATGTGGAGGCACTAAATGGAACTGACGGAATACCCTGTGAATGGGTGCCAAATGGGAAGAATGCAGAACTAAAATCATTGGCTTGGGAATTTCCACTTGTAGAAGGAATGGAGGTAGACCCAACTAAGGATGTGCTAGCAAAAGACCCAAATAAAGATGCAGAGGGAATGGAAATAGTTCCTCACCCTTGTACTGATGTTGGAGTCTACATAGTTTTAGCACTTGTGGTAAAAGCCATGCTTCTAGTAGTGGCCATCGATGATAACTGCGTAATATGACCTGGACTTGACGGTCTATGTGTCGAAGTGCCAACGTATTGTAATACTTCTGGGAAGTTAGATGGTAGAGGAGAATTCGGAGCCGCTAATGACTCTGGGAGTTCTTCTACCTCAATGTTATCTTCCGGTTGAAAAAGAACTCAAGAAAGAACTGGGGTGTTCCTCTCTAGTTCTGTAGAAGTACTAGGCCTATGCTGAACACTAATGTCCTCGAGAGGAGGATCAATTCTCAATCCGTCAGCTACCACATGATGAAACCCACCGGCAATATTACCTTTGTGCCTTCTAGGAGAAGGCGCTAAACTTGGTGGTGAAAGACCATGAAGTCTTCGAGACTGTCTAGGTGATTAGTTAAGCACTTTGAATTTTTTATTAAGATCTAACTAAAGACTCAAGAAAAAATGAAAGCTAGGCCAACTAAGAGTACAGAGCACACACTAAAAATTCCCTAAAAGATGTCAGCCAGTCAAACAACTTTCAAGTATCTCCGCTCCGGGTGATGAGGATCAGACACCAAAATTGATCTGGATTTAAACAGGAACACAATAAAATACAGAGATAACCATAAAGATAGATATGCAACAGAAATAATACTTCATTTCATTACTGTAAAATACTGAAAGATGCTTACAAATAGAAGTGGAAATAAACCAGCTGGGGCGATGGTAGCTTATCTCTGAGAAGAGATGTGGTGGCTACATGCCTCTCAACTGTGTTACAATGAGGCTCGAAGGCCTATTTATTGTTGAGAAACAATGGAAAACCCTTCACATTCCAAAACTTTACCCTAGAAGATGAAACGCCAAATTGTGGGCGTCGTTTTTGGGTGAGTTGGTACATCAACTTCCCGGGGTTGCGCACTGGTCGTATTATCTCTGTTTGATGTGCATGATAGCTCGTTGGAAAGATCTCTCTGAGGACTACGACAGAAAAGATGATTTTTTTAGAAAAAAAATCGTCGGCGGTAGATTTCCCAAAAAACGTCGTTTAGGGCCTCAAAATGGCTCCGGAAGTTTAGGACCCAAAAAACTGCTAAAAATAGTAAACTGTGCTATAATTAAGGAAACTGAAAAACTGAAAGAAGCACTAGAGCGGATCCAAGTGGAATTAGCGGGTGGCCACCAATATCCACCTGGATCATTCCTCCCCCCTTAGGAAGAAATGGTCCCCATTACGTTGATTTCCTCCATGAGATGAGGGAACTTATGCTGCAGTTGGTCCCTAGTGAGCCACTTGCACTGGTGAAGGAGTTGTCCTGCTTTGACAACTCGATACAGTTGGATATTCTACTGGCGAGTGTGCTTGATCTGTGAGTCCATGATCCCATCAGTTGCAGCTTGTTCCATGCAAGCTGGATTTAACTCTGTGGGTGTGAGTTGTTCTGCAATTGCGGACGTGTCTAGTAATGGTGGAAAGTATGGCCAAAGGCGGTCAACACTGAACACCGGGTGCAGGCTAAGGAATGGGGGAATGTTGAGCTCAAATGCATTGTCTCCCACAGCCTTGGTAATGGTGTAAGGACCATATAAGAGTGGTTTGAGTTTCCGATAGGCTCCGGTAAGGTGTTCCTTTTGCAAATGCAACCAGACTTTTTCACCCACCTGAAACTTGTGTGGCACCCGATGTTGATCATGTCATTGCTTGTACTTAGCATTTGATCTCTCTAGAATGTCATGGACCTGCTGGCGAATATGTTGGATGTGCTCAATGAAGCTGTTTTCCTTATCTGTTTCAGACTGGACATAAGCAGAATCTACGTGAGTAGCTACAAATGGCATGGCCACATCGATGAGACATAGTGGCTAGAATCCCAAGCCCACTTGAAAAGGGTTGTGGCCAGTCGAGCTGTGGAGAGCCCGATTGTATCTGTGCTAAACATAGGGGAGGCTCTCGTCCCATGTGTGTGGATGCTTTGAGTTGTACATGCACGGAATGTGTACGATCATCCTGTTGACAACCTCTGTCTGGCCATCAATTTGAGGATGGAAGGCTGTGGAATTAGTGAGTTTGGTGTCCAGCATCGACCAGATACTGGACCAAAATGTACTGAGGAACTTGTTGTCCCAATCTGAGATGATAGACTATGGGATCCCAAAGTGTACCCACACTCATTCAAAGAAGAGTTTAGCAGTGGATTCTGCTGTGATATTCTTCTTGCAGGCTGCCATAATGACCATCTTTGAGAACCTGTCAATGACCACAAAAACACAGTCATTTCCATGCTTAGTGGAAGGAAGGCTTGACATGTAATCCATGGAGATGTATTCCCAAGGCCGACTAGGGGTAGGTAGCGGGAGATAGAGGCCTTGCTTCTTGATGGTCGGTTTGGCAATGGCGCAGGCAGTGCATGATCTGATGTACTTCCCGACATCCTGTCGAAGATTCGGCCAATAGAAATACTTCTGCAGTACTGCCACCATTTTTTCGATCCCAAAATGCCCAACAGCTCGACTGAAGGAACACAAAGGTGACCCAGGTGGCATAACAGGCCATTCTGGAGGTGAAAATCTGGAACATGCTGACCCTCCAAGAGGGTTTGGTATGTGTGGCTGAATTCCAGGTCACTTTTGTAGAGCAGTGGCCAATCAGAAGTCTTGTGCCCACAAGAGTTGAGCACGGTGGTTAACGCCATGCTCGGTGGTCGACTGAGGCAATCTGCAACATTATTAGTGCTGCCCTTCTTATACTGGATATTCAAATGGAATTGTTGTAGGTATGTGGACCACTTCTGATGGCGATCATTCTGCAATTTCCCTTGGGTCTGTATGAACTGTAGGGGTCAGTGTTATGTGTGGATGACTGTTTCCTTCCCCAAAATGTAATGCTTCCATTGTCGGTAGGCCTGCACAATGGAATACATCTCTTTATCATAAGTGGGATACTTCCGGACTGTGTCTAAAAGTGTTTCATTGTGATATGCCACTGGATGCTCGTGTTGAGTAAGGATTGCCCCAATAGCATAGTCAGAGGCATCTGTCTCGACCTCAAATGGTTGTTGTAAATCTGGTAACGCGAGCACTGGTGCCGTGCAGAGGCGATCTTTCAACTCTATGAATGTCTTCTGTTGAGATTCAGACCAAAATAATTTTGCTTTCGCTCCTCCCTTGGTGACTTGACTCAAAGGCCAAGTGATATGAGAAAACCCCGACATGAACCTACGGTAGAAGTTGGAAAGACCTAGAAAGTTGCGGAGCTCTATCAGAGTGGTTGGAGATGGCCAATCCCGAATGACTTGGATTTTGGTTGGATCCACATGCACCCCCTTTTCATCAATAATTTATCCCAGATACTGAACCCAGGTCATGCCAAAAGTGCATTTCTCCAAATTGGCACATAGCTTGTGTTGTCGCAGTGTTTGGAGAACCTGTCGGATGTGGTGGAGGTGCTCTTCCCAACTCTGGCTAAAGATCAAAATGTCATCCAAGTATACCACTACAAATTAGTTGGTGAATGGCCACAAGATGTCATCCATTAGCCTCATGAAGGTTGCAGGAGCATTCATCAACCTGAAAGGCATAACCAACCATTCGAAAAGGCCCTCCTTGGCTTTGAAGGCAGTCTTCCACACATCAGAGGGTTCGATTGGTACCTGGTGAGATCTTGACTTCAGATCAATATTGCTGAAATATTTTTCCCCCTTTAGTTGGTCCAGGAGGTCATCAATCCATGGGATTGGGTACCTATTACGGACAATGATCTTGTTCAGCGCCCGATAGTCAATACAGAGTCTCCAAGTCCCATCCTTCTTCTGTACTAGCACGATTAGGCTCCCGCAAGGTGATGAACTTGGATGGATGTGGCCTTTCTGCAGCAGCTCCTGAATCTGCTTCTTGATTTCATCATTCTTCAGAACAGAGCGCCGATAAATTGGTCCATTGGGTAGTGGTGCACCTCGGGTCAAATCGATGGAGTGCTTGACTTGATAGTACAGAGGAACCCCTGCGGGGGAGGTGAATATGTCCTCGTACTCCTCCATGACCTTGTCCATTTGTAGTTGTCGTGCAGAGGGGCCTTGTCTAGAGGCTATGGCCACCGTCTTCTTCTTTCCTTGAGGGCGTATCATCAGGAAAACAAATTTTCCAGTTTTGGAAATGAGCTTATTGCATTGTTTTGCAGTAATCAAAGAGATGGCAGTAGGCGGTGCTACCTCTGGTATCCTGTACAACTGATTTCCCAATGTAATAATAATAGCACAGGGCCTTGATTCATACACAACATTTCACTTCCACAAGTATAGTTGTCCTAATAATACATCACAAACTTCAAGGGGAGAAATGTTACACAATACCTCATCTATGAAGGGATGGATGTTGTATGGAAGGTGACACTGTTGACTCACGCGAAGATCCCGTCCTTGGTGCAACCACCTGATGGTGTACGATTGTGGATGTGCTATGGCCGGTAAGCCCAACCGCTTCACGACCTCTACCAAAATGAGGTTCTTTTGGCTCCCGCTATCGACAATGAACTGTAGCTGGGAGCCCCTTACCCACATTTGGGAGTGGAAGAGACGCTCCTCCTCCTCTGGATCTTCGGGTTCATTTTTCTGGATCTTGGCAGTAGAAATAGTGGCGTTGGGATCTGCATCAATGATCTGCTTCCCTTTGTCATTCCCCTTTTCAGGTTCTGACTCAGAGTCAAAACATGCATCTGATTCTGAAACCTTTAGCTCAGCCACTAGTGACTGCTTGGCCCGACACTCACTTG
>APFE030127937.1:0-18161 GCA_000404065.3 Pinus taeda | reverse complement strand
GGGCCTTCCGAAGATAGTTTGGGATAATGACGGCCCAATCCTACTACAAAGGTAACAGAGGAAGTTACACTGACCTCCTAACAACAAGTTGTGCCGATGCAAGCCGCCAAGCTTCACAAGGGTGCCCTCCAGTAGTACCATTGAGAGTGATACAACGTCGACCTCAGGTGCCACGAGATTCCCCTCCACAACCACCTATGTAGATCCCTAGGAGAAGCAACTAAGGTTACCAACTCATGTCAGAAGCTAGGCGAAATAGTCTTGAGGTAAGATCTGACAAGTAGGAGAGGGGGCATCTCTCTTCCTTATCTTCAAAAACCATCGTGCTTAACTACCAGATCCGAAGCTTTCCTGGTCTCCCTAACAGTATTGGATTTGCACTCACTATTCAGACTCCTATGTTTGATAGCTTAAATGGCCTTGGAGAGTTTTCTCTCCACTCACCTAATCCAAGGCCCTAAAATATACTAAAACTTGTTGGTGTGTCTAACTTGACAATTATAAAAAAATTTTAGGGTATTTTAACTAGGCTTGTTTTTAAATGGGCTGTTCTTTAAGTCAAGGGATAAGTGGAAATGAAACTTGTGGTGTTTTTACGCAAAAGAAATTAATAAAAACCAAACTATATGCAAATGCACTTTTTTTTTCTTCGATGAAAGAAATTTCTACTAGGTTCAGAGGAACTTCAGAGAAAGCAACAAATTTTTCTTTTCTTTTCTTTTACTCAAGCTTCACACTCACAAAAATTATCAAAACTATGGATGCCCTAAAAAGATGCACAAATTTATCCTAATGCAATAAGTACATGTTGATGTTGAACTTAAGGCTACTCTAAATCAAGAAATGAAAGTAACTTGTTTATCAATTTTAATTTGCCACTTAAGATGTTTAGATAGAATATAAGTTGCTAATGCTCATTTTTGTCCAAACACTAAAAGCAAGTTCCAAGACAAACAAAAATTCACTTTCACTCAGAAAAAGAAACTAAATGAAAACCAAGTTCAAGAAATCAAAGCCAAGTTTTCAAGAAGTTTTCTTCAAAAGCAAAAACAAAAATGACTTTTCAAAAGTGCTCTAAACAAGACTGAAACTTTATGATCGAAGAATAGGCAACAAAACACTTTGTAAGTTGACAACACAAAACAAGTGAAAAATTAACAAAAAAAATGTGTTTCAAGATGCTCTTAACAATCAAAAAGCAGCAACAAGAGCTTGGCAATAAAGACCAAAAGATCAAAAAGACAACTTTCAAGAAAGTGTGAATCAACAACTTTTGGAAAGTAAGAAAAACTGAAGGCCATAAGATGTAGTTTTGACATGCAAAAAAAAAGTCACCAAAACAAGATTTGACACAAAGATTGAGATCGATCTTTCTACCCTAGAAGACCAGAGTAGCCAAGATTCCCAGTAAGAAATCTTGTGTGCTTAAACAAAAAAGATGACGCTTGCAACAAAACAAAACAAGACCAACATTTCCAAAACCGGAGAGAGTTTGAAATCATATACTTGCTGTAAAAATCAAGATTGAAACAGAAAAGTAACTATTTAGGACTGATTCAAACCAGCAGCCAGATTTTCAGAAACAAAAATATTTGAAAAATCTTGAAAATTTTAGGGTATACACGACTGTATTGATGTACAACTGCGTGTATACGCTATTCAACCTAAGGAAACCTTCATATACGCAGGTTCACTTAAGGAAACATGCGTATATATGCTTTTGTAAACTGGAAAAACAACGTATATAAAAGATCACAAGAAAAAACAAAAATAGTCTGAAGAAATTGATCAAACATACAATTTAGGTTCCTACAGGAACAGACTACACAGTGACAATAAGCAAATAAAAAGCTGAGCCCTGATTGGTTTGAACAAATCCAAACTAGGAACAACATTATTGTTGTCCCCAGTAGAGTTGCCAATTCTGTTAAGGGATAAATTACCCTAGGGTCTTGGGTTGATACCCTAGCAGATCAGAGGTTATCTACAAAGAAAAACATACATTCCACACAACCATGATTCTAATATAAACAAACTACCGAAGAGGGGTGCACCTGGGGGTCCTTCGTTTGGGAAGAACCAGCTAGGGTCCAAACCCTCTTGGAGTTCTTTTTAGTCCTTCAACCTGCAAAACAATCAATTCCAGAAAGTACAATCGTATATTGACCAAGCATCATTAAGAAATCATCTTCATAGCATATTGAAAGGTAGTTAGTTATACAATTAAAACAACCATTCATATGTGAATCATAACATTGATATCATAAACATGAAGAATATTTATATCGAGAACGAGGCAAGTGTTTCTTTTATTATAGATAGCTAAAGTAAAGAAAGGAATGATTTCACCTGAGTCTTCCTTTCACAGGCTCCAAGCGGAACCGTCCTCCGGATTTGTTTAGTCTCAAGCCTTCAACAAATTCCTTCCATGACTTACTCCAAGATATCTCAAGTAGTAGAAAGACATCATAACACAAGGAAACAAGGGTTTCCTGTAATGGGGGGAAGTGCAGGAAGCACAAGGATCTTTAGTCCTAGTCAGGGATAATCTTAGCAGAGTGATATTTCTCTATCTCTTCTCATCCTTTAGGCCTTCTCAATGAAGCCTTTTATACTTCTCTCAAAGTATTTTTTTAGTTGGGAATTCGTTGGGAATGGTTGGGCCACGGGAACTAATAGGTAATCAACAGGTAAAACTCATGATCTCCGCCTGAAATTAAGGAGTTTTAATTTTTTGAAGTGTTTTAAGACATATACGCGGGTTGGGTATACACAGACCCACGTACACGTGTTTAGCTCAGGGCAATGTTGCGTATAGGGAGTAAAAAACTGTTTTTTGAATATTTGGACCAGGTCTGGAAGGAGGGGTTACCCTAGGCCATGAGTGCAACATCAAAAACATCAAGAGTGAGATTTGGAGCTATAACAGGGAGGGAGGAGGGGGAAAAGAAAGAGAGAGAGAGAGGGAGGAAAGGGAAGAGAGAGAGAGAGAGAAATGGGGAAAGTGAGAGAGTGGGAAGGGTAGTGGGAGTGAGATATAGTGGAGGGAGAGAGAAAGGGGGGATGTGTGTGTGTGTGTGAGAGAGAGAGAGAGAGAGAGAGAGAGAGAGAAATGGTGTTGTGTGAAAGGGGGGAGAGGGGAAGAGATGGGAAAGGGGCAGTGGAACGTTGAGATATAGTAGGGGAGAGAAAGACGAGACATGGAATTGGAGGAGGAGCAAGGCCAGGACGATGAGAGCAAGGGGGATTATGGGACGGAGAAAGAGGAAGAGGGGAGGAAAATGTGTGTGTGATGTGCTGTGTGGATGTGCAGAAGAGAGAGGCAGAGAGAGGAGAAACCGAGAGGGAGGGAGGGGGGAGAGAGAGGGAGGGGGGAGAGAGAGAGAGGGAGGAGGGAGGGAGGAGGAGGGTAGAGAGAGAGAGGCGAGGGAGGGAGGGAGGGAGGAGGGGGGAGAGGAGGGAGGGGAGGGGGGGGAGAGGGAGGTGAGCGGAGGGGGGAGGGGGGAGAGAGAGGGAGAGAGAAGAGAGAGTGGTGTAGGGGAAATGAGAAGAGGGGAGGCGACATAAATAGAGATTAGAGATGGGGGAGAGATAAGGGAAGGAATATATAAATTGATATATTATATAATTAAATATATATATATATATATTATATATATATGATAATATATATATAATATAATCTATTTATATATATATCTAATATATATATATATATATATCTTATATATACTAATATATATAGTATTATATATATATATATATATATATATATATAGAGAGAGAGAGAGAGAGACGAGAGAGAGAGAGAGAGAGAGAGAGAGAGACAAGTAGAAAGTGAGTGAGGGGGAGTGGGACCTACAAAGATGGGAGGGGGAGACAGTGTTATATGAGATTTACGATTGTAGACAAATGTATCTCCCTTAGGTTTGGTGGATAACCTAGAATAA
The DNA here is from genome assembly GCA_000404065.3 of Pinus taeda. Lineage (NCBI taxonomy): Eukaryota > Viridiplantae > Streptophyta > Pinopsida > Pinales > Pinaceae > Pinus > Pinus taeda. The sequence goes on along the minus strand of APFE030127937.1, from coordinate 14,211 downwards.
TAGAGAGGCAAGTAATACAATTCTTTCCTTAAAGTAAATAGATGACAGTATGAAGCCTACCTAGAATCCGTCATGGGCTTTGCTCCTTCTTTAGCTTGAATGCTCCAATTCCAGCTTTGATTGCAAAAAATAGAGCTTGGACAGTCATATGACACAAGCCAAGAAAATATGAGATCTATGCAGTATCATCTACATACTATATTCAATAGATCAAAATGGTATTGATATATGAAATAACGACATCAGATATAGGAAAACATAGAATTCTTTGCATTAATATAAATGGAAGGAGTTTACAACCATAAATAGGTGTTGATATTGTAGAAAATATCCTCCAAGGTTGACTTGTCCTTTCTTTTTCACAATGTGCACCTCCAATCACCCTAAATGCATGAAATGAAACTTCTCACCACAACAACATAAGGGTAAAATCACTCTCCAAAATCCAACCCCTTGCATATGGAAGGCTGTAAATATATAGAGGAGTGGGGTAAGTTGGGAGTTCTTATCCAATTATCAATCTAAGGTTTTAGATCCACCTTTGATGGGAGGATGGGATCAAAGGATAAGGGATGGAAACTCCAAAGTAGAGTAGGATAGGATCTAGATGATTTATCTGAGGTAAATGGTTGTAACAAATTATGGAAGCTTCTAGAATGGGAGGCTTCTAGAATTTCTCTCTATTTCCTGAATTTCTAGAACCAAGGTAGGTGAAAAGGGGAGCAACCTATAGGTGATCAACATAGGCCACAGTGGAGCAACTTGGTTGTCAACACTGTCAAGTAGGAGGCCAGGGAGCATTGGTCCTAAAATTGGCTCAGATGATATAGTTTAGGACAGAAACTCTGGGGAATGAAAGGTAAATGCTTAGGGCTTTGTGAAATGATGATGATAAGGTGGAATATGATGTTGATTGATCCCATTAGGAGGCCTATTGGTTGGATGTGAAAAAATAGCCTATAACAAAGTGCCCCTTAAAGTGCAAAGTCAGAAATGGTGACTGATGACTGAAGTTCTTTACCTTGTAACAAGTCAGGATCAAGAACAACTGGCGAGCTTCATCTGTTACAATATATTTTCATCATGACATATCTGTTGTTGAGGGAGGCATACCCATACTTGGCACATAAGCTAATGTAACATGTACAATGATCAAAAGACACATCCACATATGACAAGTGTTGGACCCATGACTAAATGAATTTCCATATGATCATGGCCATCATACATTGTGATCTCTGTATAATCCTAAAATTGAATCCCAACTGGATGAAACTAGAGACGAAGTCTTCTATCTCCTTCAAATGATGAACCAACGTATGAGTCTACCCATGTGAATCAATGAGATGAGGTCAAACATGGTAGACACCATCTTATTACTAGCCAATGATGTAATCCATTAACATATGCAAGAGAAACCACTGATGATGTTAATGGCTCTCAAGGTAATATAGTATAATCCGTATGGTGTGAATAAATGAGTTGATGTAGAACAACACACAGAGTCTTTTGGTCGAAGGCCATTGATGTAAACCTATTGCCGAGAGAAAGGAAAATTTCCATTGATGTATGAAAGTGGAGAGGTACCAAGGGGTGTTTCTAAGTCAACTTCTTGGATAATGTGCTGATGTCGATAGGAATTGACCCGTTGCAGGAGGGCCTTGATGTATCCCCCATCAACGACACAAAATGGGTATCATGATTGAGACATAATGATCTTGATATAGAATTGGATCAAGAAAGGCGAACATGGAATGAATTCTTAAGAGTATTGTAATGGATATCAACTGAATGACTTATCTTAAACACAATGAAAATACTAAATGGAGTTTCCAGTATTGACCCAAAACCGAAATGGAGGCTCTGAAAATAGTATAATAACCAAAATACAAGAATATTAGCCAACCCAACAACCACAGAGATGAAGTGGAAGATTGTTATGTTCAAGAGCGACTCGCCACCATTAGCAAATGGAATACCCTATTTTCCCAATTTCCCCAACCATAATGGTCAGTACCTCTTTATTTTTTAACAAGATTGAGGAGGATAACATATTCTTGATCTGTCATCCTTTGGATGAATCCCTCAGAGTATATTTAACAAACCTAGAGAAGGAATAGTTTGGTCTTGTCACATTCAACAAGTCCATCACTGTTTGATATTTTAACAAGTCCAACAAAGGTAAAACTCAACATATTTTTCATGTTTAAAGAGTTTAAAAAGAGGAGAAAAAGAAAACTCTAGATGTCCTTTTTCGTAGATAGTCTCTTAATTCTGAAAAGGTAGAAAACAATACTCAAGAGAACCTGTTAGCCATGTTCGACTAAGGTATTGCTTTTTCATAAATATTCTATCTTAGTCCAGAAAAGGGTTAAGCTTACACTGAGTAGACGTCTTTTCATTTACTTTTACGATTTTGAAAAGACAAGTGTTAGACAGTATTTTCATATTTTGGGAGTAAAAAAAGAGATGAAAGAATACTCCTCCAGGCGGAATGAGTGGTATAAAGGGTAGAAACAAGTTCTTGTCATGATGGAACTGCTCAAAACACACAAAGGTCATAAAACTAGCCCATATGATGCAGTTCAGGGTAGAAACTCTGGGAAATGAAAGGTACATGGTCAGGGCTTTGTGCAATGATGATGATAAGGGGGAATATGATGTTGATTAATCCCATTAGGAGGCCTATTGGTCGGAATTGACAAAATGTCCTATAACAGAGAGGGTGAGGGAGTGATTGATAGGGAGAGGGAGAGTGAAGGAGAGGGAGTGATAGATAGGGAGAGGGAGAGTGAGGGAGAAGGAATATTGAGAGAGATGGAGCAAGAGAGAGAGGGAAAATGATTGAGAGAGAGAAAGAAGAAGAAGAGAGTAGGGGAGGGGGAGGGGGAGAGAGGGGAGATGGAGAGAGTGTAGAAATAGCTCAAAATTTGTAGCTACTAATGAATTTATACAAAAAATATAGACAAAAATATCTTCAATTCAATTTGTAGAAAGGAAAACATACAATAGAATCACATGCAATCCTTCAATCACAATGAACACAGTTTTTTCTGTGGAACCCAACAGGGAAAAACCCCTCCTCTATTTGTATTAAATCAGATGAGAATATGAACCTATTACAATGGAAACTTCAATCCTTGAAACTCAACCTACATTGCAATACTGATCTCCACCTTCTTTGACCAACACTTAGCCAAAATAAGCCTCTAACTTCCTCATATTTCATTATTCAATTCCTGAGGAAATTATCTCCTAAAAGATAGGGAAATCTCATATTTCCTTGCTCAAATCCTAAAGAAATTTCTCACCTTGTTGAGTAGGTGAATCCTCTCTGTGGACAGAGATGATCCCTCTAGCCCAATTAGTGGGTCTAGCAACAAACGAGACAATCTACAAGACACTTTCCTAGACTACAATTGAAATTAAAGAAGATTGAGGAGACCTACCTCATTTTGATGCTATGATGCCTTCCCTTATCAAAGATCTTGATCGCTCGCTCCCTCAGGCTCAATCCTTGTTGCTCATGACATTTGAATACCTGAAAAAGAGGCCAAAAACACAACAAAGCATAAAAGTGGAACCATCATGATTCAAATGCAACCCACTTAACAGATCAAGGAGTATTAAGTTAAATGAAGCATCAACACAAACATTTATGGAAAGTGAACGAGCAACTGTATATATTAATAATCAAAAGAGGAAGAATACAACCCATGCCTTGATGTTGGAAGCCCTCCTTGAATGAATGTCCAAGTCCAAGCTCAAGATCTCCAAGCCAAAATGAAGAGCATGTAAGCACTATCTCAACATAAGGGTGAAAATAATAAGAAACCAACCATTTGGGAATGGATGGGGATGAATTTATAGGTAGGGAGAGGGAGTTAGGATCTCACCAAATATAGGGTAAGGTCCTCATATCAAGGAGGAAGCTCATAGGGATAAGATCAAAGGGTACTATTTGGAGAATTTGACCACATCCACAACGAACATCATTCAGCTCATTGTTCTGGAAGCCTCTAGACCACAAAACTTCTCCTCCACTTTGGGAAAATTTTCCTTCTAGGGTTCAGCATGAGTATCTAGTTAAAATCCATTCTAGTAGCAAAAGGCTCATATGGTGCAACCTGCCATCAACATGAGAGGGAAGTATCATAGTCATGCTGATCCAAAAATTAGGATTGTGAGCTCCTTTTTCTCACAAAAGGCTCAAGGAAACTTTATATTAGTTCTCAAGGGAGGATCTAGACTGCATATCAGGATGGGTACACTACATAGTTGTCAAGGTTTTGGCACTCTGGGGTATGATGCAAGGAAGTGCAAGAGGTGTGACAAAATATTGTGTAAAATATGCCCTCTAACGCATGAAGGTAGAACAAGGAGTGATGGCTGAGATGCTTTACGAGCTAGTGCAAGGACTAGAACAAACACCGTGAGGAGACCTACAAATCAAGGACACAAATACATATACATATATGAATCCCTTTGTCATATATATCAAAACATGAATCCACAGTATGGATGCAACCATCCGGATAGAAAGTACCATGTGAAAAGATCCACAGTATGGCCACAACCATTTGAATGAAAAGGATCGTCTAAAAGTCTAGATCTATGGTATGGACGTAGCCACCGATATAGAAGGATCATCATCATCATTATAGATATAAGGTCCCATGGTATGGTCACAACCATCTGTATAGAGGAAACATGTATAAATCAGGAATAATACATAACTCCATGCAACTTGATTTATATCAGACAAAACTCAGGGTCTTTCACTCCATCCCAACCCGATCAAAGTATGAATTCTAACATGCGAATGAATGTGTCAAAGTCGAACATGCTAGAAAACCACCTGATTACGACCAATGATGTGAACCATTAACATGCATGAGAGAAACCACCAATAATGACAATGACTCTCAAGGTATGATGAGCTGAGGTCGACAGGAAATGAACCGTCGAAGGAGGGTCATATAGATTCCCTCATTATTTCCAAAAACAAGGAATAAAGTGGAATAGATGAGTATGATGCAGGATTTTGGAAAAAAAGTCAAACAATGTATAGGTAGTAAACTACAAATAGGAATTCTCTTGAAAATATCAACGACATAACTCTGGAGCATCGCAACATTTGACTCAACATAGGACCAAGGGTAATGAAGACAAAATGGAATAGTCATATGAGAGGAAAAATGAATCACCCAAACCCAGAAGGACAAGTGATAGAGTGAGGATATCCCAAACCTGACATGAGAAACAAATGAGCGTCATGTTCAAGAGCGACACACTGCCTATACAAGAGATGTTTCACTTTCACTTTTTCCCCATTATTTCTTGTGAGTACCCCAATTATTTTTAATCACAATCTTGAAGGGGGTAACATAAGCTTGTTGTATAAGTTCATTCTTCGAATGAACCCATCCTAGTAAGTTTTACGAGCCATAGGAAGGAGAAACTCGATCTTGTCATGGTGACAAGTCTTTCGTCGTTTAATTTTTACGAGTCCGATAGAAGAGTAACTTAGTGTCTTTTTCATATTTAGAGAGTTTGAAAAAGAAACGAAAAAGAAAACTCCATCAGGTCCCTTTTCGTAATTTGTCTCTTGAACCTAAAAATGTAGGAAACAATATTTGAGAGAACCTCTTAACCATGTCGACCAAGGTGTTCCTTTTTCATAAATAGTAAATCCCAGCTTGAAAAAGGGGTAAACATATACCAAGATGACATCAATTCATTTAATTTAACTAGTTTGAAAAGACAAGTACTCGATGATCTTTTCATCTTTCGAGAGTTAGAAAAGCACTGAAAGATGAATCCTCCTCGAGGAACGAGTGGTATAAAAGGATAACAATTGAATCTGATCATGATGGAATTTCTCAAAATAAGTAATGGTCAAGAGGCTGGCTAATAAGACCACTCATTGTAGATGTTCCTAAGGCAATGGTAAAACAAACAAGTGAAAGTGTGTGATCGACCAAAGAGATGGTGACAATGGAAAGGAAAAAACCAAGGCTCATCTAAAAGAATAGGCTAATAAAATGGCAATCACGAAAGGTAAAAAGGGAATGGTTCCATTTTCACACAAGATTGAAACATGATAAGCTATGCTTGAGTATACTTGAATATGGTTTCATTTTTCACAAGCTTGAAACAGAAACAAACTATGCTTGGGTTTGGTTTCATTTTTACACAAGCTTGAAACAAAGATAAACTATGCTTGAGATAAGTTTGCATTCCCCGATCATAATGACTCAATTCGAGGTACATGCTCCCCAAGCTTCATTTAATTCACCTAAGTAGACTACTAGTTACTAACAAGTGGATAGAATGAAGGTTTACTTACGAGATCAAGTGAAAGACTCGACTGGGATATTATGAGATCTAATCAAAGACTCGAATTGGAGGGGGATTTGTTTCATTTTGTAACAAGCTTGACATAGCAAAAGAACCATGCTCTTGACACCTTGTTTCATTTTTTATCGAGCTTGACACAAGTAAAAGAACTCTGCTCATGGAGACCTATTTCATTTTTTAACAAGGTTGACATAGTAAAATAACTATCCTCATGAGGACCTATTTCATTTTTTGACGAGGTTGACATAGTAAAAGAAATATCCTCATGAGGACCTATTTAATTTTTTAACGAGGTTGACATAGTAAAAGAACTATCCTCATGGCCCTTGTTTCATTTTCTAACAAGCTTGAAACAAGACAAGGGGCTCTACTCGAAATCTTTGATCACAAACCAAAAGAGGCCATGGCTTCCAAGAGGTTCTCATCAAGAACAATAATATGGAAGGGATGCATGTCTAGGGATCCAAATGAAAAATTGGGCTCTAATGCCCCAGTACATTATGTACTAGATCACCTAATAGATCATCAGTATATGTGGGCATGGAACAGGTGGCCAAGTAATTAACTTGTGGCAGGGGAGATACTGCTTGTATATAAGTACCATTTAGGGATGACGGTTGATGGGGAGTTGATTCAGGACCAGTGAATGTAAGTTGATCAATAATCACAATGTTTCCTTCATGTGGGAAACATATCACTCAAAAGAGGGAAGAAACAAGAGCTCCCATGACATAAACATAAACACATCAAAGGAGTAGATTAAGATACAATGAGGCTTGGACAACCATCATGTCTATATAGACAATGTTTCCTCTTAAAGTAATAGGTAACTTAGGAAGGATCCTTAATGTTTGACTGGTTCCTTTATTAAAAGATAACAAATTTTGGGTGACGGGGACAAGTTGAGGAGAACTTAAAGCTTGCCAAGCAGTTGAGGACACGATGCTAACAGATGCACCCTCATATAAGACTGTGCTAGGTAGGCCATATGGTAAGCCTATACTATAATTTGGAAAGGCACATAAGATGGAAGGTGATATCCTGCCAGTTGACTCCAATTAAAATAAGTGACCAAAATACTTGGAGGGGGTGTCGTAGGAACGAGAGAGTTGCTCTCTTGCTCTATGGGAACAGGAAATTGCTCTCATGCACCTTAGGAATGAGAGGATTTCCCTCCAGTTCATTTTAAACTAAAGACACCAGAAGAACCTGAGCGGTACGGTTAACTTAAGGTGGAGCCAATTCTACCACTTTCTCAACCAATGGTTGGTTAAGAACGGAGTCATGAGACTCACTTTCAGAGAGAGTGGGGTTGACCAAAGATGACTTTTGATCAATCCCATGATCAACTAGCGAAGGATTAGGCGAAAGATTTTGATAACCAACTAGAAAACAAGGTTGGGAAGCTATAAGGTTTTCCAACTCTTTGGAAGCCTCATCTAGAAGAGGAAAAAGGTGATTAGATGATTACCTTTACACAAATTACAAGGAAATTTGAATTTTTCCTTTTTCCCATGGACCTTATTATTACTAGTTGAGGGTTTGTCACCAACATGAAATCTGAAGGTTGATGACAAGGGTCGATGTGAACTTGTGGACCACACTTCTAAGACCTTGAGAATACCAGGACAATTCTGAAGAAGGTGGTCAACCTTACATAACATTCAAGGGAATTTTACTTTCCGGGGTTGGTTGGAAGATTTTTATACATCAGTTGGATCCATAGCAATGGCTGCTTGGTTGCTTCCTTACTTATTTTGCTTCTCCTTCTTCGTCCTCTTCTTCTTCTTCTTCTTAGCTTCCTGATTACTAGAATCCAAACTTTCACCAGGCTAAGAGGAAGAACGAGGTGAAGAAATAGGAGAAGATGGAGAGAGGTCAACTTTAGGATCAACATGAGGTTGATGTTGTTCAGGTGGAGGAGAAATTGGTTCAAAAGCAGATTGGAAACTTGGAATCACTGAGGCCGAAAATAGCCAAACTAGCAAGCTAATGGTCAATTCAGGAAGGGACAACATTTCCATATAAGAAGCACTCGTATTTCCAAAAGAAGGAAAATGACTAGGATTCCCATCAAAGGGGTTTCCTTGATTGGTAGACTCAGGAAATGTTTCCATTGATATCAACCTAAGATCTACTAAGGAGTATTTCCACAGGAAGGATGATTTTCCGTGGTCAATAAATTGATTTTATAAACCTAACAAAAATAAATAAAAAAGGGGTAATATAGGCAAAATGGTTTGCCAAGTATCCGTGAACCACTATATACACCTTAGTCGAAACCAAGGACTTAACTACACCAACCAATCTTCCTGAATGCTGTGTTCAGTGTATCACATTTACAAGGTGGCTGACTTTCTTACCTGTGGCTAAAGGATAACAACCTAGTGGGGTCTCCTAATATACACTCGACGGTACGGGGAGCACAAATCTGTGTTAGCACTGTTTAATGCATAACCGTTCGGTGAGAGCGTTCCCATATACTTGCCATACTAAAGTGCCTCCAACATACCCGAAAGTACTCGAGAACCTTTGATATACTTCCTTATTGGAACATGATTTCAACCCCGGGATACAATGCAGGTAATTAACAAAAACTACTTGGTTTATAGATGCCAGAACATGTCTCTAGCCTAGAGCTATAAATGTTTTTCATTAGGTTCCAAATGCGCCTTAGGTTAATTGAGTGAATTTTGATGCTTATCTTCAATTATGTTTCAATTTTGGGCTCAAAACAATGTCACCTGAATCCCTAAGATGTAACTACATGAGAAAAGGAAATTTTCCACTTCAATGAAAGCTAGACTAACCAATGAAGTAACTCAATTAATAATGCATCAAACAACATGAATTCCACTATATATATATATATTTAATATATATATATATATTTATAATATATTATATATTATATAATATTATATAATATATATATATTTATATTTTATATATTACAGAGGAATCGACAACTGGAGCAGCTTCGCAACTCGCGTAACACGGGGTCGATTCTGACCGCTACCACTATAACCCCTTGGAACTGCGCCCACCCCTCTCCACAGCTCTAGGCTAGTCTGAGGGATTTGAACTCATGGCCTTCAGTATGAAGCCTGCCTTTCTAACGAACTTCACCGCATTGTGATTACCAACTCGCCTACCCTGTGGGGCTATGCATTCCACTGAATTTCACTTTCATCTTCCAAATGAAATGCCAAAAGTAAAAATGATTTTCACTTTTCACTATCCTAAATGCAACTTTTTTGAAAGAAAAATGATTTTGACTTTAATAAGATGCATTTATATGAATTATGATTTTCCTTTTCATTTTGAATGATTTTATGCACCTGATACAACCTTTAGCTTTCAATCACTGAAAAATGTGATCTATTTTCAATGATGAATCTCAAAAAATAACCTTTCAATGCAACTAATCTAATGCATTTTCATGAAAAGTAAATTTTGAAAGACAAGCTAAAACAAATGAAAAATGATGTTTTCAATGATTTCCACAGAAAACAACACTTAATCAATCGACAAAACCAACATCTCAATGACACCAACAAATAGTAAGCGATGACTAATTGACTAGAAACCCTGGAACTCAATCAGATTTCAATTCAAAGCCAATGAGACAAATTTTGCAAATTAATCAAGACAATCAATCATAAAACTTACAAATCCAAGCATACAGGATGGGAAAAGACCTTAGGGGCTAAGACACATTGGATTGTAAGGAAGGAACCCTAAAAATTCTCACATTCAAAGATCAATGCTACTTTATATAGAAAAACATGTGCTGATAGGGTCATCAATGCTACTTTTCATAGAAAAACTTGTGTTGGTCGAGGTCATCAACACTACTTTATATAAAAAAACCCGTGATAATTTTCAATGCAAGAAAATAGTGGAAAACTAGGTTTTCAGCGTGCTTATACAGGTAGAAACAAGCGCTGCCAGTGCGACTGTCACTGATAAAACTTGTGTTGAGCGAGGAATATGGGAAAAACAAAAAATATTTCACAAAAAATCCAAAATTAGCACTCTAAGGCAGTAATCAATGATTGTATAAACTTACACGGATGTAGACAAGCCGACAATTCGATGGTTGGTCAAACTAATCAAAGGATCAAATTGAAGAAATGGATGGAAATGTTATAGATTTCCCAGTGGAGTTGCCATTTTGTTGAGTAGGTAAATCCTCTCCGCGAGCAAAGACGATCCCTATAGTCCAATGAGTGGATCTAGCAACAAATGAGACAATCTACAAGACACTTTCGTATACTACAATCGAAATTAAAGAAGAGGAACGAGACCTACCTCATTCTGGTGCTATGATGCCTTCCTTTGTTGAAGATCTTGATTGCTCCCTCCCTCAGGCTCAATCCTTGCTACTCATGGCATTTGAATGCCTGCACAAGAGGCCAAAAACATAACAAATCATAAAAGTGCAACCAACATAATTCAAATGCAATCCACTTAACAGATCAAGGAGCTTTAAGATCAAGAAGCACTTAATAGAAAACACTCGTAAATTAAAATTAGTTTCAGAAATTAAGTTGAAAAACGTTTTACATTATAAGTTTAATATATAGTGGAATTGGATGCGGATTTTCTAATATTTAAAAATTTAATAATTTGATAGCATGAAAATATTTTTTTCTAATACACAATCCAATAAATAATATCAAAGAATAAATAAATTTATTTAAATATTATTTAAATTTTAAAATAATTAAATACAATAATAAATATCAAATTTGTTTTACCATTTTATTTAATAAGGTAGCATAGATTTCTAGGGCCGATACTGGAGCACATTCTACAACGACTTGCATTGCTTTGATAGCAAATAACTGTGTCCTCCTGTCTAGCAAAAAGAATCCACACAGCCAAAGAGGATTGCTACAAGTAATCAATTTAATGGTAGTGATGGTAGTGAAATACACAGAGATAGTGAATGTGCAATCTCAACAACAAATCCAAAGCTATGTACATCTTGTTGGAGAAAAGCAACAATGGGATCAATTTTGGGAGAACAAGGAATCAATATTTTGAGAGGACTAGAGGCATTCTTAATCTCTCCAACAACAACTTTAAGCAAAAGAATAATTTGTTTTCATTACAGGTTGTGTGATCAATTTTATTAAGGTTTATTATGTTTTTCTTTTATTAAGGGAACTAACCTTGCTGGTATAATCATTACTCTTCTTCTTTATTTTGATGATATCGATCTTTTTAGCAAAAAGCCATGATGACCTCGACAAGCAGCTTAAGACTCTTCATGTCTTCTGCTCCAAGATGGGTAAGACAGTTAATACCAACAAGAGTAAAGCTATGATCATTAAATCCAAAAAGAGCACCCACGATAGTTTCATTTATGATAACCATTGCTTAGAGCAAGTTTCTTCTTATTAATATTTGGGTGTTGACTTTCCTAATCATCTCAACTAGAATTATAGCATTGAGAAAAGGATTATTGGAGGTTACAAAGCTTATTATTAGCTTGAAAACAACTGTAAGTCGGTAGATCTTTGCATGTGGAGTAAAATGAGGTTCCTCTTCAAGACTCTCGTCACCCTTGTTGTCTTATACAGATGTGAAGTTTGGGGTTGCAGTATATCCAAAGAATCGTGGAGAAATATTGAGATGATTCAAAAGCAATTCATAATCTATAACCTAAAGATCAAGGGAAATACTCCCTATCTTATCCTCTTGATCGAAATTGGCCTATCCCCCATTGAAAGTACAACTATGTTTAGATATCTCATGTATAAGAAGAAGCTTTACAACAAGGACCTAAGAGGCCCTCGAAAATTGCTTCTAACTCTAGTCAAAACCCCCACCTTCACCTCAAGAGCGGGTGGCATATGGATGCCCAATCTTGGCTCAACCATTAGAGGATTAAGGAGGAGATCATATGGGAAGCAAGGATAGTGTCAAAGATGCTATTACCCCTAATTTTAAGGACAAGATGTGGTACAATAAGGAGCTGAAGAGTAAAAGGAAGCTAAGATGCTATAAGGAGGTGATCAACCCCACCCTTTATAATCAAAATTATCTCTCTGTGTTAACCGGCACTACGAAAATAATGAATATCGCTAGGATAAGAACTAATTATCATGAGCTTCGAAGTGAAACTGGGCGGTGGTCTACTCCCAAGACTCCCTGGGAAGATAGAATATATCAGATTTGCACCACTAAAAAGGTGGAAGATGTAAAACACTTTCTTTTAGACTGCCCGACTCTTACTCACATCCGCTCTCAATTCCATAACATCCGCTCTCAATTCCCTAACATCTGCCAGACTTCCAACCTTCTTGAATTATTAAGCCAACCAAACTAGAGTGATCTTGGAGCACTTCTTTCCTTTCTCTTTGATCATAGAATCTCTGAAGAATTTCTATTCTTTTATTATTGTATGACCACATTCATACTACATCATCATTCATAGTATAAGTTTATTTAAAATTCATTATTTTTTTTTTGTGTGTGTCGTCCCATTGATATTTTTTGTCTTTAAATTTATTATTTAAATTTCACTCAATATTAAATTATAACAAATATTTGTCACTTACTATTAAGAATTTTGAAAAGCATATTTTAAAATTTTTTTTTTTCTTTTATTTTATTGGAAAATTTGAAAGGTTTTTTTGGTAATTTGGAAAAAATATTTATTTAACTTTTTTACTTTAAAGAAGATTATTAATTTTGTATAAGTTAGTTTTTAGAGGTTTTCGTTCTAGTTTTTTTTTAAATTGATCGTTTGATTAGAGAAAAGAGGGAGAAATTATATATACTTAAATTAAAAAAATAATTAATTGATTTTAAATAATTTTAAATTTTATGATTTCATTAAAATTTAGATGTTTAGTAATTATTTTTAAAAACATATATATAATTATTTAAATTTAAAAAAAATTTCAAACCAATGAATATTTTTTAAACTTTTTAAATATCTATATCTTTGCAAATGGAATATTCACTTTCTTGCCGAGGAAAAAAGAAAAAGATCATTAATCTTATTGAATTTTAAAAAAAAATGATGTCTCAAAGATATACTTGTTTTCTTATTCCGTTTATTTAGTTCTCTATTTCAAATAGACAAAAATTTATAAAATAGGTTACCAAGAAAGATATGCCAAATAAATTATACAAATGGGGTATATGATTACATAATTTCCTGTAAATTTTTATTCTTTTCAAAAACTTTATAACTACCATTTCTATACTTGGTACAAATTTGACTTACAAAAATCTAAGTAAATGGCTCCTCAACCACCATATTGACAACCTAACTTTAACAATCTGTTAGTCCAACAACATATATATATATATATATCACCTAAAAAAACAAGACATTAACTAAACCTAAAAATAAAATAAAACAAACAAACCCACCCTTGACTAGACCACATCCAATCAAGAATTAATTATTACATCAATAATTAATTCATTGTCAAAATATTAACGGCTTGAACATAGCTGCAATTAAATGGAATGGAAGTTCTATCGTTGTAATTGATTCATTGCAAAGAAAAATTAATTAGTGGCCAACTTGTCGATTCCCTTAGCTTCATCTTTTCTTCATCCATAATTAACCATTACTTCCTTTCCTATCTCACTCCCCCTCCTAATCCATCTCTCCCTCTCCTTCCCCCTCTCTAACTGCCCCTCCCCATCCACCCCTCCTCTCTCTCTTTCCCCCTGTTGGGTTGTGTTATATTCTTTCCACAAATATCTCCCCTGGTTAAATCGGGGGGTTAGAGGTGGGGGGTGGAGTCCCCCCTATGTTGTGCTGATTGCGGAGTGGGGGGGTTTGAGGGGGGCGGTTAGCCACCCTCTACGGGGTCCGGG
>APFE030127934.1:0-13990 GCA_000404065.3 Pinus taeda | reverse complement strand
CTATTCTACAACATAAATTGAAAACATGGCATGATCCAGATTAGACTGTTGGGTCATCCATCAAAACTCTGTAATATGCAGGCATATACACACCTTCTCTTTTCTTGCAAATATGGAACCTTTGTAGCATCAAAGTGGAGCATATTTGGCACTTGTATTTTCCAATCATGAAATATGAAACCTATTGGTATAGGTATCCAACAGCGGGCATGCTGTACTTTCTCTGAGCATGGGTATTCCCGCCTCAGACAGTGTTTCTTTCTGATCTCATTTTGTGGCTTGGTAGGCTGAACTTTGGTGAAGCCCTTCTCAATTTTTGATAGATTTCCTTTCCCTGAACTTGCTTAATACGTTTCAGCCATCATGTACCCCTTCTAACCTCATATATTAGGGGGCATCTGTTATAGCTCCAAACCTCACTCTTGATGTTTGTGATGCTGCACTCATGGCCTAGGGCAACCCCTCCTTCTAGAACTGGTCCAAAACTAGAGAAATGGTGTTTTACTCCCTATATGCGACATTGCCCTAAGCTAAACGCATGTGTACATGGGCCTGTGTATACCCAACCCACGTATATGTCTTAAAACACTTAAAAAAATTAAATCTCCTTAATTTCAGGCAGAGATCATGGGTTTCACCTATTGATTACCTATTAGTGCCCGTGGCCCAACTGTTCCCAATGAATTCCCAACTAAAAAACTACTGTGGGAGAAGTATAAAAAGGCTTCAATGGGAAGGCCTAAGGGAGGAGAGAAGAGAGAGAAAGATCACTCTCCTGATATTTTCCTTGACCAGGTCTGAAGATCCTAGTGTTTCCAACACTTCCCCCATTTACAGGAAACCCTTGTTTCCTTGTGTGATGATTTCTTTCTACTACTTGAGATATCATGGAGTAAGTCATGGAAGGAGTTTGTTGAAGGCTTGAGACTAGACGAATCCAGAGGACAGTTCCGCTTAGAACCTGCGAAAGGATGACTCAGGTGAAATCATTCCTTTCTGTACTTTAGTTATCTATAATAAAAGAAACACTTGTATTTGTTCGTGATATAAATCTTCTTCATGTTTATGATATCAATGTTATGATTCTCATATGAATGGTTGTTTTAATTGTGTAAGTAACTACCTTTCAATACGCTATGAAGATGATTTCTTTATGATGCTTGGTCCATATACTGTTGTACTTTCTTGAATTGATTGTTTTGTAGGTTGAAGGAGCAAAAGGAACTCCAAGAGGGTTTGGACCCTGGCTGGATCTTCTCAAACGAAGGACACCCAGGTACGCCTCTCATCGAAGAGTTTGTTTATATTAGCATCATGGCTATGTGGAATGTGTGTTTCTCTGTATAGATAACCTCTGATCTGCTAGGGTATCAACCCAAGACCCTAGGGGAATCTATCCCTTAACAGTGTGAAGTAATATTCCTTTCAAACATGCTTATCTTCAACATTATGAATAGTAGTGGATTGATAATATTTACGCGCGTGAATAAAACTGCCTTTCAAATAGGCTTTGCTCCAGATCTCGTTTCAGGTTTCATTCTTGAACTCTCACTGAATGATCTAAAAAGAGATGTATAGGTATTTGTAACAAGTTTCAGGTTCTCTTTTCTTAAATATACAATTCTTAATAAAAATCTCATAATTTTGATAGTGTAACAGAGTTCTTAAAAAATTCCCTCACAACTTAATTCAGATTTTCTCAGTCGACCTCTTTAAACTAAAAGTTTTGTGAGTCCTTTTTTCATTGAAACTATTAAATTTCTTTTAGTTTTTAGAATAAAATATTTTTTATTATTTTATTTTTTAATTACATAAGAAATTATTAAAATGTATAACTTTAAAGATCGATTATTATTATTATATTATTATTATTATATCAAATATAGTTATTTAACAATCCCAATCATAAAAACATCTTCTGTAAAGATCAAGTGGAAAGAGTATGTAAGCTATCTTAAACCAAAATGGCAAGCACAGCTAAATCCTAAAGCTCATAAAATAAGCCCATTTTCTAGGTATTTTCCTTCCCTCCCTCCCTGGATGCGGAACTAAATATTGCCAGCAGATATTGTAACAATATTTTTATCATCTGATTTGCACATTTCAAAAGAGTTCAATTTGCTTTGGAATTGTCATTCTTTCAATCTTGCTTACACCACTCTGGGTTACTTATTTAGTGAACAAATTTTTTGTCTATATCACCACCATGGTCATTACCATTATGGGACTGGTGTTCCCTTGCATTAGCACCTAATTGATCCCCTAAAGCCCTGAACCTGCTCATATCCAGTATCTCCTCATTGCTAACCAAAATCCCAAACTTACATGTACAACAACGAGGAGTAATGAGGAGATACTAGACATGAGCAGGTTTAGGGCTTCAGGGGATCAATAGGTGCTAATGCAAGGCAGCACTAGTCTAATAATGGTAATGACCATGGTGGTGATATAGACAAAAATTATGTTCATTAAAGAAGTAACCTAGAGTGATGTAAGCAAGATTGAAATATTGATGATTCCAAAGCAAATTGAACTCTTCACAAATGTGCAAATCAGATGATAAAAATATTGTTACAATTTTTGCTGGAAAAATTGAGTTCCACATCCAAGTAGGGAGGGAAGGAAAAAAACCTAGAAAATGGGCTTATTTTATGAGCTTTAGGATTTAGCTATGTATGGAATTTTGGTTTGAGATATCCTACATACTTAATCTTTCCACTTGATCTTTACAAAAGATGTATTTATTATTGGGATTGCTAAATAGTTATACTTGATATAATAATAACAATAATATTCTATTTTTCAAAAGTTATACATTTTTATAATTTTTTATGTAATGAAAAAAATAAAATAATAAAAAATATTTTATTATTAAAGCTAAAATAAGTTTAATATTTTCAATGAATAAAAGGACTCTCAAAATTTTCAGTTTAAAGAGGTCAACTGAGAAAAACTGAACTAAGTGGTGAGGGAATTTTTTAAGAACTCTATTACAATATCAAAGTCATCGAGATTTTTATTAAGAATTGTATATTTAAGAAAAGCAAACTTGATACTCATTACAAATACATGTAGATCTTATTCCAGATTATTCAGTGAGAGTTCAAGAATGAAACCTGAAACCAGAGTTGGAGTAGAGCCTGATTGAAAGGCAATTCTATTCACGCGTGTAAATATTGTGAATCCATCACTATTCACGCGTTGAAGATAATATTTATACTGAGCAATTTTTACATGATACTTCTGAATCCATCACGTAATTTTTTTGAGCTGACATTTTAGAGCCAACAAGTATGGTTCAAGTGTTTTGATGATGAGCTATAGTTGCTAGCTCGAAACATAGAGTCAAAAAAATTATGAGATGAATTCAGAGTATCATATTAAAAAAAAACTATCTAGATGGTAAGGTAAATCCCGGGTATAGTTTGAGTCCCACTTTTCTATATTTGGAAACATAGACATGAAAACATTATGTAATGAATCCGAAGTATCATATTAAAAAAAACTATCTAGATGATAAGGAAAATCCTGGTTGTAGTTTGAGTCTCATTTTTTTCTCAATATTAGGTATCAGTTTATTTTTGGAAATGCTTAATGTCTTCCACTTTGCTAGTCCAACTTTTTTTCTCAATATTATGTATCATGGAAACATTTTATGTCTTCCTCTTTTCTTCATGGAAGCCATCCCAATATAAGAGATCTGATTTTTTTTCTTTCATTAAGGAATTTGTTAGTGAAATCTTTGTAGGGTCTCTTTTTTTTTTTTTTCATTTCAGTATGGTCAGACTTTGAATATTTTTAGAATCATATCTAATTGCTTACATATGCTTCAAATTATATTTTCTAGGCACTAGATCAAAAGGAAGAAGGAACCTATCGAACTTGATCATAGTAGCTCTCTATGCAGAGAAATAAATAAGATGACTAAGAGTGAATGTATGATGGAATTCTTAAGCTATGTAAAGTTGGTCCATTCAGAGACCAATAGATTGTTCTTCCAACCTCATCGTGAATTTCATTTCTGTGAAAATGCCCCACTTTCCCATAAACGATTGCAAAAGGTCATACTAGGGCACATATAATTGGTCATATACGGTTTGGATCTCTCTGTCATTGGAGCTCAAAGTATCATGTCTTATTGCATTGTTGGTAGCTTTACCTCTTATCTTGTCAAGGGTGAGTGCTTGGTTGTGGCAAGCAATTTTTGTCAACTACTAAACTGTCAAACTAGTGTACCTAATATTGTAAAATTTTCCACCTCTTTAGTCTTAACAAGGAAAAATAGTAATTGTCAAGGAAAATCCATAACAGAAGTGCTAGACAACAGGGCTAAGCATCTAGAAGCAGACTAACTCTCCCTTTCCTTTTTGTATGGCCTGATAAACCAAAGGTTTGGCTCGACATTAAAAACAAAAGAAAATAAAGAAATCAATGCTTGAGTTACCCATCCATGATTATTATGTGTCTTTAGCAATTTTTGATAGATGGATGTGGCCTATATTCACTGCAAACATGATCCACACTCTCCACGTCTATATTTGGACATAAAAGGCAAATACATCAAATTTTTAGTTTAGAATGCTTCTCTACTTGCTTCTTACTAGGCCTTTAGGGTTTAAGTTGTTTGGTTGCTATTTAGAATGGTTTAAGTTACCTTTATTCTTTCTATCTAAGTAAATTGATTTTGTTTGTAGTTGTTTCGTTTAGGTGCCTATCTTTAATTGCGAATATATTGGTCAGGTCAAAATGGAAAATATGTGGGTTCATTATCAGATTAAGAGTTGTACATCGTGATATGCACAATAATTTCTTAGCATTTTCCCTTTTCAGTTTTGTCTATATCACCACCCTGGTCATTACCATTATTAGACGGGTGTTGCCTTGCATTAGTACCTAATTGATCCCTTGAAGCCCTAAAACTAGTCATATCCAATATCTCCTCATTGCTAACCAAAATCCAAAACTTACATGTACAACAATGAGGAGAAATGAAGAGATACTGGGTATGAGCAGGTTTAGGGCTTCAGGAGATCAATTAGGTGCTAATGCAAGGAAACATGAGTCCAATAATGGTAATGACCATGGTGGAGATATAGAGAAAACTTATGTTCACTAAAGAAGTAACCCAGAGTGATGTAAGCAAGATTGAAATATTGACGATTCCAAAGCAAATTTAACTCTTCTGAAACGTGCAAATTAGATGATAAAAATATTGTTACAATATCTGCTGGCAAAATCCAGCTCCACATCCAAGTAGGGAGGGAAGGAAAATACCTAGAAAATGGGCTTATTTTATGAGCTTTAGGATTTAGCTGTGTTTGGAATTTTGGTTTAAGATAGCCTACATACTTGCTTTTTCCACTTGATCTTTACAGAAGATGTATTTATTATTGGCATTGTTAAATAGTTATACTTGATATAATAATAATATTAATAATATTAATAATCTATATTTCAAAAGTTATACATTTTTTTATAATTTTTTATGTAATTAAAAAATAAAATAATAAAAGATATTTTATTGGAAAAATTGAAAGAAATTGAATAGTTTCAAGAAACAGAAGGACTCACAAAATTTTAAGTTTAAGGAGGTCAACTGAGAAAAACTGAACTTATTGGTGAGGGAATTTTTTAAGAACTCTATTACAATATCAAAGTCATTGAGATTTTTATTAAGAATTGTATATTTAAGAAAAGCGAACCTGTAGATCTTATTCCATATCATTCAGTGAGAGTTCAAGAACGAAACGCAAAACGAGAGCTGGAGTAAAGCCTGTTTGAAAGGAATTTTTATTCATGTGTGTAAATATTATGAATCCATCACTATTCACACATTGAAGATAATATTTACATTGAACAATTTTTACATGATACTTCTGAATCCATCACATAATGTTTTTCAATTGATGTTTTAGAGCCAACAATTGTGGTCCAAGTGTTTTGATGATGAGCCATAGTTGCTAGCTCGAAACATAGACTCAAAAACATTATGTGACGAATTCAAAGTATCATATTAGAAAAAACTATCTAGATGGTAATGTAAATCCTCCATGTAGTTTGAGTCCCACTTTTTTATATTTGGAAACATAGACACGAAAACATTATGTGATGAATCCAAAGTATCATATTAAAAAAAAACTATCTAGATGGTAAGGAAAATCCTACTTGTAGTTTGAGTCTCATTTTTTTCTCAATATTAAGTATCAGTTTATTTTTAGAAATATTTCATGTCTCCCACTTTCCTAATCCCACTTTTTTTCTCAACATTAAGTATCATGGAAACGTTATATGTTTGCCTCTTTTCTTCATGGAAGCCATCCCAATTTAAGAGATCTGATTTTTTTTCTTTCACTCAGGCATTTTATTAGTGAAATCTTTGTAGGGTCTCTTTTCTTTTTTAAAATTTCAATATGATCGGACTTTGAATATTTTCATAATCATATGTAATTGCTTACATATGCTTCAAATTATATTTTCCAGGCACTAGATCAAAAGGTTTAAGGAACCTATCCAACTTGATCATACCAGCTCTACATGTAGAGAAATAAATAAGATGACTAAGAGTGAATGTATGATGGAATTCTTAAGATATGCAAAGTTGATCCATTCAGAGACCAGTAGATTGTTCTTCTAACCTCATCGTGAATTTCATTTCTATGCAAATGCCCCACTTTCCCATAAATGATTGAAAAAGGTCATACTCTGGCACATATAATCAGTCATGTATGCTTTGGATCTCTCTCTCACTGGAGCTCAAAGTATCATGTCTTATTGCATGGTTGGCATCTTTACCTCTTATCTTTTTAGGGGTCAAGGCTTGGTTGTGGCAAGCAATTTTTGTCAACTGCTAAACTGTCAAACGAGTTTACGAAATATTGTAAAATTTTCCACCTCTTTAGTCTTAACAACGAAAAATACTAATCGTAAAGGAAAATCCATAAAAGAAGTGCTAGACCACAGGGCTGAAGATATATAAGCAAACTAACTCTCCCTTTCCTTTTTGTATGAACTGATAAACCAAAGGTTTGGTTTAATGTTAAAAACAAAAGAAAACAATGAAATGAATGCTTGAGTTACCCATCCACAATTTTTGTGTGTCTTTAGCAATTTTTTATTGATGGATGTGGCCTATATTGTTGGCAAACATGATCCACACTTTCCACATATCTATTTGGACATGAAAGGCAAAGAAATAAAATTTTGAGTTTAGAACGCTTCTCTACTTGCTTTTTACTAGGCCTATAGGGTTTAAGGGGTTTGGTTGCTACTTAAAATGGTTTAAGTTACCTTTATTCTTTTCATCTAAGTAAATGCATTTTATTTTTATTTGTTTCGTTCATGTGCCTATCTTTAACTGTGAATATATTGGTTAGGTGAAAATGGAAAATATGTGGGTTCATAGTCAGATTAGGAGTTATACATCATGATATGCATAATAATATCTTAGCATTTTCCCTTTTCAGTTTTTTCTATATTTCCACCATGGTCATTACCATTATTGGATTGGTACTGCCTTGCATTAGTACCTAATTGATCCCCTGAAGTTGTAAACCTTCTCATATCTAGTATATCCTCATTGCTAACCAAAATTGCAAACATACCTGTACAGCAACAATGAGAAATGAGGAGATACTGGATATGAGCAGGTTTAGGGCTTTACGAAATCAATTAGGTGCTAATGCAAGGCAGCACTAGTCCAATAATGGTAGTGACCATTGTGGCAATATAGACAAAACTTATGTTCCCTAAAGAAGTAACCCAGAGTGATGTAAGCAATATTGAAATATTGACGATTCCAAAGCATATTGAACTCTTCTAAAACGTGCAAATTAGATGATAAAAATATTGTTACAATATCTGCTAGCAAAATCTAGTTCCACATCCAAGTAGGGAGGGAAGAAAATGCCTGGAAAATGAGCTTATTTTATGAGCTTTAGGATTTAGTAGTGTTTGGAATTTTGGTTTAAGATATCCTACATACTTACTTTTTCCACTTGATCTTTATAGAAGATGCATTTATTATTGGGATTGTTAAATAGTTATATTTGATATCATAATAATAATAATATTCTATTTTTCAGTACTTATATATTTTATATTTTCTATGTAATTAAAAAATAAAATAATAAAAAATATTTTTTTCTAAAATTAAAAAAATTGAATAGTTTCAAAGAAACAAGAGGACTCACGAAATGAGATCTAGAGCAAATCCTATTTGAAAGGCAGTTTTTATTCACGCATGTTAAATATTATGAATCCATCACTATTCACGCGTTGAAGATATATTTATACTGAAATATTTTTGCATGATACTTCTGAATCCATCACATAATTTTTTTGAGTTGATGTTTTAGAGCCAACAAGTGTGTTTCAAGTGTTTTGATGATGAGCTATAGTTTCTAGCTCGAAACATAGACTCAAAAACATTCTGTGACGAATTTAGAGTATCGTATAAAAAAAACTATCTAGATGGTAAGGTAAATCCTGGGTGTAGTTTGAGTCCCACGTTTTTATATTTGGAAACATAGACACGAAAACATTATGTGATGAAGCTGAAGTATCATATTAAAAAAATATATATCTAGATGGTAAGGAAAATCCTAGTTGTAGTTTGAGTTTCATTTCATTCTCAACATTAAGTATCAGTTTATTTTTGGAAATGTTTCATGTCTTCCTCTTTCCTAGTCGCACTTTTTTTCTTAGTATTAAGTATCATGGAAACATTTTATGTCTGCCTCTTTTCTTCATGGAAGCCATCTGAATTAGAGAGATGTGATTTTTTTCTTTCATTGAGGCATTTTATTAGTGAAATATTTGTAGGGTCTCTTTTCTTTTTTAAAATTTCAGTATGGTCAGACTTTGAGTATTTTCGGAATCATATGTAATTGTTTACATATGCTTCAAATTATATTTTCCGGCCACTAAATCAAAAGGAAGAAGGAACCTATCTAACTTGGTCATAGCAACTCTGTATGCAGAGCAATAAATAAGATGACTAAGAGTGAATGTATGATGAAATTCTTAAGATATGCAAAGTTGGTCCATTCAGAGATGAATAGATTGTTCTTCCAAACTCACCGTGAATTTCATTTCTATTCAAATGGTCGACTTTCCATAAATGATTGAAAAAGGTCATATTGTGGCACATATAATCAGTTATGTATGGTTTGGATCTCTCTCTCACTGGAGCTCAAAGTATCATGTCTTATTGCATGGTTGGTAGATTTACCTCTTATCTTGTCAAGGGTCATGGCTTGGTTGTGGCAAGCAATTTTTGTCAACTTCTAAACTGTCAAACTAGTTTACTAAATATTGTAAAATTTTCCACCTCTTTAGTCATAACAAGGAAAAATACTAATTGTCAAAGAAAATTCATAACAGAAGTGCTAGACCATAGGGTTGAGCATCTAGAAGCAGACTAACTCTCCCTTTCCTTTATGTATGGCCTAACAAACCAAAGATTTGGCTCGACGTTAAAAACAAAAGCAAATAAACAAATCAATGCTTGAGTTACCCATCCATGATTTTTTTGTGTCTTTGGCAATTTTTGATTGATGGATGTGGCCTATATTGTCTGCAAACATGATCCACACTTTCCACATCTCTATTTGGACATAAAGGGCAAAGACATCAAATTTTGAGTTTAGAACGCTTCTCTACTTTCTTCTTACTAGGTCTATAGGGTTTAAGGGGTTTGGTTGCTGCTTAAAATGGCTTAAGTTACCTTTATTCTTTTTATCTAAGTAAATTCATTTTGCTTTTATTTGTTTTGTTCATGTGCCTATCTTGAACTATGAGTATATTGGTCAGGTCAAAATGGAAAATATGTGGGTTCATAGTCAGATTAGGAGTTGTACATCATGATATGCACAAGAATTTATTAGCATTTTACCTTTTCAGTTTTATCTATATCACCACCATGGTCATTACCATTATTGGAATGGTGCTGCCTTGCATTAGCACCTAATTTATCCCTTGAAGCCCTAAAGCTGCTCATATCCAGTATCTCATAGTTGCTAACCAAAATCCCAAACTTACATGTACAACAACGATGAGCAAAGAGGAGATACTGGATATGAGCAAGTTTAGGGCTTCATGGGGTCAATTAGGTGCCAATGCAAGGCACCACCAATCCAATAATGGTGGTGATATAGACAAAACTTATGTTCACTAAAGAAGTAACCAAGAGTGATGTAAGCAAGATTGAAATATTGATGATTCCAAAGCAAATTGAACTCTTCCAGAACGTGCAAATCAGATGACAAAAAAATTGTTACAATATCTACTCATAAAATCGGGTTCCACATCTAAGTAAGGAGGGAAGGAAAATACCTGGAAAATGGGCTTATTTTATGAGCTTTAGGATTTAGGTGTGTTTGGAATTTTGGTTTATGATAGCCCACATACTTACTCTTTCCACTGTGTTTTACAGAAGATGTATTTATTTATTGGATTGTTAAATACTTATACTTGTCAATATAATAATAAAACAATAATATTCTATTTTTCAAAGTTATGCATTTTTTATATTTTTTATGTAATTAAAAAAATAATAATAAAATAATATTTATTTCTAAAAATTTAAAGAAATTGAATAGTTTCAAGGAACAAGAGGACTCACAAATATTTTCAGTTTAAAGAGGTCAACTGAGAAAAACTGAACTAAGTGGTGAGGGAATTTTTTAAGAACTTTGTTACAATATCAAAGGCATTGAGATTTTTATTAAGAATTGTATATTTGAGAAAATCGAACCCGAAAATTATTACAAATACCTATAGATCTTATTCTAGGTCATTTAGTGAGACTTCAACAACGAAAGCCAAAACGAGAGACGGAGCAAAGCCTGTTTGAATGGCAGTTTTATTCACACGTGTGGATATTATGAATCCATCACTATTCATGCATTGAAGATAATATTTATACTGAACAATTTTTACCTGATACTTCTGAATCCATCACATAATGTTTTTCAGTTGACATTTTAGAGCCAACAAGTGTGGTTCAAGTGTTTTGATGGTGAGCTATAGTTTCTAGCTCGAAACATAGACTCAAAAACATTATGTGATGAATTCAAAGTATCATATTAAAAAAAAAATATCTAGATGGTAAGGTAAATCCTAGGTGTAGTTTGAGTCCCACTTTTTAATATTTGGAAACACAGACACAAAAACATTATGTGATGAATCCGAAGTATCATATAAACAAAAAAACTATCTAGATGGTAAGGAAAATCCTACTTGTAGTTTGAATCTCATTTTTTTCTCAATATTAAGTATCAATTTATTTTTGGAAATGGTTCATGTCTCCCTCTTTTCTTCATGGATTACATCTCAATTTAAGAGATATGATTTTTTTTCTTTCACTTAGGCATTCTATTAGTGAAATCTTTGTAGGGTCTCCTTTGTTCTTTTAAATTTTAGTATGGTCAGACTTCGAATATTTTCAGAATCATATGTAATTGCTTACATATTCTTCAAATTATATTTTCTAGGCACTAGATCAGAAGGAAGAAGGAACCTATCGAACTTGGTCATAGCAGCTCTGTATGCAAAGCAATATATAAGATGACTAAGAGTGAATGTATGATATAATTCTTAAGATATGCAAAGTTGGTCGATTCAAAGACTAGTAGATTGTTCTTCCAAACTCATCATGAAGTTAATTTATGTGCAAATGCCCCACTTTCCCGTTAATGATTGCAAAAGTTCATAGTGTGACACGTATAATTAGTTATGTACAGTTTGGATCTCTCTGTCACTGGAGCTCAAAGTATCACATCTTATTGCATGGTTGGCAGCTTTACCTCTTATCTTGTCAAGGGTCAGGGCTTGGTTGTGGCAAGAAATTTTTGTCAACTGCTAAACTGTCAAACTAGTTTACGAAATATTGTAAAATTTTCCAACTCTTTAGTCTTAAAAAGGAAAAATACTAATTATCAAGGAAAATTCATAACAAAAGTGCTAGACCACAGGGCTGAGCATCTAGAAGCAAACTAACTCTCCCTTTCCTTTTTTTATGGCCTGATAAAACAAAGGTTTGTTTCGACATTAAAAACAAAAGAAAACAAAGAAATCAATGCTTTAGATACCCATCCATGATTTTTGTGTGTCTTTAGCAATTTTTGATTGATGGATGTGGCCTATATTGTCTGCAAACATGATCCACACTTTCCACATCTTTATTTGGACATAAAAGGCAAAGACATCAAATTTTTGACTTTAGAATGCTTCTTCTACTTGCTTCTTACTAGGTCTATAGGGTTTAAGGGGTTTGGTTGCTGCTTAAAATGGTTTAAGATACCTTTATTCTTTTTATCTAAGTAAATTCATTTTTTTCAATTTGTTTCATTCAGGTGCCTATCTTTAAGTGTGAATATATTGGTCAGGTCAAAATGGAAAATATGTTGGTTCATAGTCAGATTAGGAGTTGTACATCATGATATGCACAAGAATTTCTTAGCATTTTCCATTTTCAGTGTTGTCTATATCACCACCATTGTCATTACCATTATTCGAGTGGTGTTGCCTTGCATTAGCACCTAATTGATCCCCTAAAGCCCTAAACTTGCTCATATCCAGTATCTCCTCGTTGATAACCAAAATCCCAAACTTACATGTACATCAATGTGGAGCAAAGAGGAGATACTAGATATGAGCAGGTTTAGGGCTTTAGGGGATCAATTAGGTGCCAATGCAAGGTAGCACCAATCCAATAATGGTAATGACCATGTGGTGATATAGACAAACATATGTTCACTAAAGAAGTAACCTAGAGTGATGTAAGCGAGATTGAGACATTGATGATTCCAAAGGAAACTGAAATCTTCTAAAACGTGCAAATTAGATGATAAAAATATTGTTACAATATATGCTGGCAAAATCCAGTTCCACATCTAAGTAGGGAGGGAAGGAAAATACCTGGAAAATGGGCTTATTTTATGAGCTTTAGGATTTAGTTGTGTTTGAAATTTTGGTTTAAGATAGCCTACATACTTAATCTTTCCACTTGATCTTTAAAACAGATGTATTTGTTATTGGGATTGTTAAATAGTTATACTTGATATAATAATAATAAATAATAATATTTAATTAAGAAATTTCTATTTTTTTCAAAAGTTATACATTTATAATTATGTAATTAAATTAAAATAATAAATAATATTTTATTCTAAAAATTTAAAAGAAATTGAATAGTTTCAACGAACAAAAGGACTCGCAAAATTTTTATTTTAAAGAGGTCAACTGAGAAACGCTGAACTAAGTGGTGAGGGAATTTTTTAAGAACTATGTTACAATATCAAAGTCATTGAGATTTTTATTAAGAATTTTATATTTAATAAAATCAAACCCAAAACTTATTACAAATATGTGTAGATCTTATTCCAGATCATTCAGTGAGATTTCAAGAATGAAACCTAAAACAAGAGCAAGAGCAAAGCCTGTTTGAAAGGCAGTTTTATTCACGCATGTAAATATTATGAATACATCACTATTCACGCGTTGAAGATAACATTTATACTGAACAATTTTCACATGATACTTCTAAATCCATCACATAATGTTTTGGAGTTGACATTTTGGAGGCAACAAGTGTGGTTCAAGCGTTTTGATGATGAGTTATAGTTGCTAGCTCGAAACATAGACTGAAAAACATTATGTGATGAATTCAGAGTATCATATTAAAAAAAATATCTAGATGGTAAGGTAAATCCTAGGTGTAGTTTGAGTCCCACTATTTTATATTTGGAAACATAGACATGAAAAAATTATGTGATGAATCCAAAGTATCATATTAAAAAAAAAACTGTTGGGTCCCTATAATACTAGTGATTACCCCATTACTATTGTAGTTGTACCCCTTATTAATATTGTTGTGCCTATGGTCCCCATATTTTTATTATTGTGCCCCATGAAATCCCTCTATTGTTATTTTTGTGGCTTTATATTATTATTGTTAGGTCGGTTGGGTTATATTGTGACTCCTTAGACT
>APFE030127913.1:0-17329 GCA_000404065.3 Pinus taeda | reverse complement strand
GCTCTTAATTGGTCATTATTATTACAACTTCTTAACATTCATTTAATCTATTTCCACTATTCTTTTATCACATTATTTACCATAATTTATTATATAATTCCATTTCATAATCATTGATGCTCTTGTGGATAAATAATATCCGATCTCATTTATTTTTAATAATTAATTATTATTATGCATTATTTTGGTTTATTCATTCATTATAACCTCACTCATGATTTTAGCCTCCAAGATCTCTTTCAAATTGCAGATTTGGTCTTCAATAGATAATTAGATATTCCAACTGAGGAATTCGCTGGCATAAGAAGCGATATTTTTGCGTTAGACGGTTTTGGAAAATGAAAGTGAATCTAGAAAATCCGAGACATGGGTTTTGTTCAAAACGGACCAAGTCAGTTTCTTTGTAGGCAATTTTCAAAAATTAGGTTTGTATTGGGAGAAAATCAAGGTTCTTCGAAGGACATATTTGTAGATTTGTTGTTGCTACCGTTTTCCAGAATTTCCCAAATTGTAATAACCAAATTCGACTTGTTCCAGCTGAATCATGATGGATAGATATCTCAGATCTCATCTTGAATATTGAGATCAGTTTGTTGCAAGTTTCCTTTGGATGTTTTTATATTTAAAAGACACAATTCAAAGAGAGAGGGACCTAGCTGATGTAAGAATTGAGCCTTGTAATAGTGGAATTCTTGTTAATGAAATTTATAGCCTTCTGATATTTTTCTCAATATGTGAGTTAAGCACAGCCCTGACCAGGGAGTTGGGCCCACTCTTCTGATCAGGTGTTGTGCATGTGTCCTTTTTATGTATATTGTTTTACTTGTTGTATTTTCTTTATTGCTATTACAAATTTCCATAGATTGTTGTGAATGATTTTATTTCTACAATTTAATTTCCATTACTGTTACAACGATGCTTTGATTTCTTAATCGCGAACCCTTGATTGATGTATATTATAACCTTGCCCCTACATATAATTTGTGTGTTACCTTGAAAAGAGTACACATCCAGATTGATGAATTAATGTAGGAAACATGATTGAATAATTTGTTTATACTCGGACACCAACATTTTGGCGTCGTTGCCGAGGAAGGCTAACAAGGTGCAAGACATGATCTGTATCGACCAGAGGGTCAATCTCTCGTCCTATGGAGGGAATCTTCCTTTGACACCCTGCTCCAGGTCCTAAGCGTAGTTATTTTTCCTGTATTTTTGCTTGTTTTTATTTTATAGGATCTACTCTCTCCTCTTGGGGAGGGAAAGAGTTCTCTCACCCTGCTCCAGGTCTTGAGCTTAGAATTTTTTTTGCATTTTTGTTTGTTTTGATTTTGGAAAAACTAATCTCTCGTCCGAGGGAGGGAATGGTCCTTTGATGCCCTGCTCCGGGTCCTGAGCTTTAGATTTCCTTGTGTGCATTATTTTCTTGTTTGGTTTCTTTTCCTGGGGAGGGAAGGGTCTTTTGACACACTGCTCTATGTCTTGAGCTTTAGATTTCCTTTCAAATTGTTTTTTTGAATGATTAGGAAGAAAAGGGTAGAAATTTGAAGAAATCTTATCATTTCACTCAAGTGGTGATGTAAGAACCACCCATTCCACTAACAAATTAACAAGAATATCTAAAGGAGGAACCTTAAAGCAACACATGAAGAACATCTTCTATTATGGTAAGAAATGGCTCACATTGTTACTTTTGAATTCCCTATCAACGATCTAGGAGGAGTGACACAAATGCATATAATTCCTCCATCTTCTCTACCAAATTTTCATGGTTTGGATAATGAGGACCTAGATACATTCTTCTTTGAGTTTGAAGTACTTTGTAGACGATATGATTATTGTACTAATGATCAAAGGTTGAAAGTGTTTCCTCTTACTCTAAAAGGAGTAGTTCTCCGATGGTTCATGAGCCTTGGTGGGAACTGCATCAAAACATGAGAGGACATGAAGAATGTATTCTTGGATAAGTACCAAGACTATTGCAAGGCCAATGAAGATATTTTTAGTATTATACAAGGTGAAGATGAAAGCTTGGAGGACTATTTGGAGTGATTTAAATACAACCTTCAAAAATCAAAGCATAAGCATTTGGAAAAAGAGATCTTAAAAACACTCATTCTTAAAGGAATCAAAGATGAAATTTTAGAAATCTTAAATCTAATAGGAAGATGTGACATTTTTCAGCTATCATATGATGATGTTTGTGATTTATGGATAAGGTATTCAAGAGGAATATCCAAGGCTAGTAAGAATTCTAGAGAATTTTCTTCTTTCCTTTCCAAATCTGCTACAAAACAGAAGATATAAGAGATGAAATCTGTGATTTATTTGAACATTTTAAAGTTGATTTTATTAGCTCTCTAAATTCACAATTGCATGTTTTACAGGTTAAGAAAAGTCAAGCAGAATTTGAAGAAGTGATTTTTCCTCAATGCCAAAAGGAGAATCCCATGGATAGTTTCTCTTTCTTACCTAGGATGAAAATGAAATTTCCAAGAGATGGAGAAGTTGAAGCAATTTCACAACCATTGAAACCTTGGCCTACATGTATGTTTCAAAACACTTTCTCTCCATTGTCTTACTTGCATACTCTATTATGGAATACTCATGTGTTAGGGCAACCATTCGAATCTCAATATAACCCCCATCAATCTTGTCCACAAGTTTGGCATGTTTCATCCTATGATTACATGACTACTCTCCCTCATCTTGTAGCACAAAAACATCATCTATATTCTTTTCCATCTTTTCAAGAACACCTCACTTGCGTATCAAAATCATCCACACATCCCAATCAACTACATCATCAAAATCCTCCATGCCCTTGACAATATCCTGCTCAACTCATTCCACACCCTAATCATAATAAACCAGTACAACATGCTTACAATGTTGAATTGCAAAATTTACCTACCCTTCCCACCCAACCTATCTCGCATACACAATTGCGGAAACCTTATATCGAGATTGGAAATGTTTCAAATCCAAAAATTGTAAAAGTCATGGAAGAAAAGGAGGTTTCTTCTATTCTGCGTCAACAAGTTGTTTTAGAAAATCAAGAACTTCATGATATGATAACTATGGGAAATCAAGAAAGTAAAGCATATATTTAAGATTGGTTTCACTCCATCAGTTGTTCGCAGTGGCACTCCATACTTCAGCAATTTTTGACACCATATTTTCAAGGGAAGATGGTCTCTCATACCCTAGTATTTATTGACAGACATTTTTCAAATTCGGGTGTGTTTACACTTGAGGCCTTATTTCTAAAATGGCTTGATTGGAAGTACTCTTATACGTAAGTATGCTTTAATTTTCAAGGTAGAATAGGTTAGTGTAGAAAATAGAATAAATAAGCATATAAATAATTTTTGTTATATGTAAAACGAGTTGTGTTTGCTGCAACTTGCTGAGTATATCATATCAATGGTAAATACTTGAAGCTAATTGTGTATGTAGATGTATTATATTTAAAAACAAATTTATACAAACACTCATCATCATTTTGGAAAAAAAATAAATTATCATATCTTAGGGCGTGTGGGCTTGATAAAACCACTGAAATCACAATCAGTACAGTCATGTTTTGAGGAACAAAATGGGAATATTTTCAAAACATGTTTCTATCCTAAGTGGCCATTTATTTCTACTTTTTAATCTGATTTGAATCACTCAATTTGGATTGGAAATGAAAAAGCTATGACCAAAACATTGACAGTATGTAGAGTAGGCAGCTCAGGAACAGAGTTGTGACAGTCCATTTCTGGAGGCCTAAATGACTAGATTTTTGAAACCTGTTTCTATGGTATATCACCCTATTAATTTAGTTTACAATGCAATTTGAATCACCCAATTTCGATATCATATGAGAAAGTTATGACCAAAATACAGACTGTATATGGTAAATCAACACCTTTAAAACTCTGTTTTTCTGACTGTTCCTTCACACATTTGACCCATCAATTCTTCATGATTTCAAAACATGTTTCTATTTGATATATTTACATGAATCTACTTTAATCTCCAATTTGAATCGGTTCAATTAGTCATCAAACGAAAAAGTTATGCTTAAAATATTAACTGTTGATCTAAGTTGGGAAATCGAAAATGACTCTGTTATGCAGGTTGTTCTAAGTATATTTGACATATCATATCATGGAATTTTTAAAACCTGTTTCAATTTGAGATATCCCTATTAATTCAATCTCATTTGGCTTTGGTATGACGCAAATCAGATGAAAAGAAGGTATGATTAAAATATTGTTGGCTAGTATGGTTGGCCACCGTTGTCCTGCGGGTAATAAATTAACTCTACTTTGGATTTGTTTTACAAAGTAACTACTTGTTAATTTTTTTTCATATTTATTGGATTTAGAGAGCTCGATCACCTCTCTTCTTCCATGATTACATGTTTTATTACAGGTATATGCTCCTTTTTTTGCAAGTCCGTGGAGAATAAAGGAGGTCAATTTGTTTTTGAATAAGTGATTATTGATTGCAATGATAATGAAATAATAGATTTTCATCCCAGCATCTATTAAGAAATCTAATATCATATAATTTTGATTCTTTCGAAGTGCCATGGAAATTGATCATAAGAGTTTGTTACAAATTATTCTTGTTATTTCTCACCGACAACATGAAGACTTTTTCATTACCTAATGGATTCATAACAGGAGAAATCGAGAATTGATTTCCATTTGAAGATCCAAGTCATTTCCGCCAAAACATTTTCCCATTCATTTACCATTGATAGATTATTTTTTTTGGAAACAGATTGATATTCCCTTAGGAAACAACATTGCTACAGTCAAAATCATAGCCGTTGCAACATGAACTATTTATTTATTTACTATTTTTTTGTTTCTGTTTTGATTTATTTTATGATGTTTTTTTTCTCAAAATAAATGAAGGAAGTTCTCGGGTTTCATGATGTTTCTCCATATTTATCCATTTGTTCTTGAGTCTTATTAGTATATGGTTTCCTCAGATCCATTGGGTGTTGTTACTCTGCCACTGCTGTTAATCCTAAAAATTTTCTAAGTTTTGGATGCTGTTACTCCTTGGGTGCTATTACTCTGTCATTGATGTTACTCCCAAAAAATTTTCTAAGTGTCAGATGATGTTATTCCTTGGATGTTATTACTCCACCGGTGTTGTTACTCGATCGGTGTTGTTACTCTGCCAATGCTGTTACTCCGTCAGTGATATTACTTCGTCAGTGTTGTTACTCTGCCAGTGTTGTTACTCCATCAATGCTGTTACTCTGCTGATGTTGTTACTCCACTGATGCTGTTACTCCGCCGGTGTTGTTACTCTGCCAATGTCGTTACTCCGTTGGTGTGTTACTCCATCATTGTTGTTACTCCACTAGTGCTATTACTCTGCAGTGTTGTTACTCCATCAATGTTGTTACTCCGTCGGTGTTGTTACTCCATCACTGTTGTTACTCCGTCGGTGTTGTTACTCCACCGGTGTTGTTACTACACCAATGTTATTACTCCATCACTGTTGTTACTCCGCCAGTGCTATTACTCAGCCAATGTTGTTACTTCATCGTTGTTGTTACTTCACTGGTGTTGTTACTCCTTCACTGCTGTTACTCCGTCGCTGCTGTTACTCTACCGCTGTTGTTACTCTGCCAGTGCTGTTACTTTGTCGGTGTTGTTACTTATCCAGTGCTTTTACTCTGCCACTATTGTTACTCTGCCGCTGCTGTTACTCCGCTGATGTTGTTACTAAGCCAGTGCTATTACGCCACCGATGTTGTTACTCCATCGGTGCTGTTACTCTGTCAATGCTATTACTCCCGAAATTTTTCTAAGTGCCCGGTGTTGTTATTCCTTTAGAGTTTTTACTCTTTCAGTGATGTTACTTCTCCGGTGCTGTACTCTGTGGTGAAATTTTTTCTAAGTACCCAGTGCTGTTACTCCACACATGTTGATACTCTGCCAAGGTAAGTCTTCAGCTACATCCCTAATCAACTTCGTGTATTTGATTGATGTTTCAATTATGACCGAGGACAGTCATATCTTATTTGGGGGGAGGTGTTGCATTTGATAGACAATGTATTATATTTAATATCAATGATGTCACGTCATCATTGTTATTAAAATTTCACGTCAACTTATACATCTCACGATTATTACCACCATAATCCATAACAATCCGTAACCCCCACTTATCTACACACATTGGAACTTGAATCATGCACGATGACAATAATTTGGTGAATGGGGAAATACATTTAATTTTCTAGGTCCTCTTTGACATAGTGATTGGATAGTCAATTTATCTTTGTTTATCTATAAACATACTTTTATTTTTTTTAAGTAATAATTAGGGAAATATGATTTCACCATGGCAACTTTTAACTTTCATAATTTGTCAAGTCCCTGATTTTGTAAAATTTATGATGATGACCACAAAATTGTACTTAAATTTTTCCATCGCTATCTAATGAATTATTCCTCAAAACCCAATCTTAACAAAGCAAAATATATTTATCAACAATCATTTGAAGGTTATTAGTATTTGAGAAGAAAAATTACCCAAGTTGAAAATAGTTACTACAAAATGTTTTACGCCATCCCTAGCTCTTAAGGAGCTGGCTTGCCACCCCATCTATTAAGTGATCTACTATTGATTAACAATAACCATGGTTAAATTTTTAAACATAAATAGTCAATTGGAGGATAGGAGGTCTCATCAAGAGCCGACTTACCATGATCATAGGTCCTAATAGAGTGACACTACCACTACTGGTCACCACGCTAGGGTAATGGCATTCGGTCATAAAACTAAAGGACAAGAGGTCTTATCATGAGCTGACTTGATCACTTTTGTTAGTTCCTGTGAATGGCATTGTTATTAACTGGTTACCAAGCTAGAACAATGATCTTCAGTAGACATCTAAGTAAATTGAAATGCTTTTGTAACTATGTACTTATTTCTAATAGGGACACTGGCATCTCAATGGATTAAAAAGCCATCCTTGTCGAGGCTATGGACGCCTGCTGGCAGCAGTGGCCATGCCTATGGTATAGAAGTTAATTCAGTACTATGATCTACTTGGTTACCTTGTTTTCTCAAAACTAACTGCCGATAAAGCCACTGTTGCATATATAAAGTTTGCTAGAACTCATGGTTCATGGGGTAATATTTAATCAGTTCTTAGATAATGGTGGTTATGGTTTATATCTATTATTGAGTCATAAATATTTACTTTACATGTTAGGGATGAAACTTTAGGATATTTGATATTTGACATTTTGTATCATCTAATCTATCATTCCTTTATTCTACAAGTTTCATATCTTTAACCAAAGATAGTTGCTTTACCCAATCAATCTCTATTTAATCCCAGCTTAACAACACTACTATTTTTTTGGGGAAGGATGAAGAGGCCTAATTCTTATTTTGAATCCTGATGAATTACTGATTGAGGATACTCATGAGATGTGCTATAGAAATCTTGATGACAACGAAACTAATCAGTTTGGGGGAAGGAAATCCCGCTACACTTTTTGATTACTTTCTTTGTGCTTGCGTGGCTTCCACCTTTCGCATAACTTACACAAGCTCAACCTACATTAGCTTCAACAAATGTTAATCCATAGATGTCATTTGATGTTATTTTGTTGAAAGCAACAATTGAGGTGAAATAACAAGAGCGTTTGATTTATTAAAATTTTAGGAGAAGCCACAAAAAAAACCACTGAGCATTATTCACTCATATTTTTCAAACCGTTATTTCCCCTACTTTATACAGAGGCATTGGATTGCATGTGGGCATGCAACATATTTAGTTTGGGGCAATGTTAGGCTCTTAATTGGTCATTATTATTACCACTTCTTAACATTCATTTAATCTATTTCCACTATTCTTTTATCACATTATTTACCATAATTTATTATATAATTCTATTTCATAATCATTTATGCTCTTGTGGATAAATAATATCTGATCTAATTTATTTTTAATAATTAATGATTATTATGAATGATTTTAGCTTATTCATTCGTTATAACCTCACTCATGATTTTAGCCTCCAAGATCTCTTTCGGATTGCAGATTTGGTCTTCAACAGATAATTAGATATTCCAACTCAGGAATTCGCTGGCATAAGAAGCTCTTCGAAGGACATATTTGTAGATTTGTTGTTGCGGCCATTTTCCATAATTTCCAAAATTGTAATAACCAAATTCGACTTATTCAAGCTAAATCATGATGGACAGATCTCTCAGATCTCATCTTGAATATTGAGATCATTTTGTTGCAATTTTCCTTTGGATGTTTGTATATTTAAAAAACAATTCAGGGAGAGGGGAGCTCGCTGATGTAAGAATTGGGCCTTGTCACAGTGGAACTCTTGTTAATTAAATTTACAGCCTTCTGATATTTTTCTCAATATGTGAGTTAAGCACAACCTTGACCAGGGAGTTGGGCCCACTCTTCTGATCAAGTGCTCTACGTGTGTCCTTTTTATGTATGTTGTTTTACTTGTTGTATTTTCTTTATTGCTGTAACAAATTTCTAGATAATGGTTTTTTTTTTTTTTTCCTGCAATTTAATTTCCATTATTGTTACAACGATGCTTTGATTCTTAGTTGCGAACCATTGATTGATGTAGATTGAAACCTTGCCTCTACATATACTTTGCGCATTACCTTGAAAAGAGTACACACCCGGATTGATGAATTAATGTAGGAAACATGATTGAATAATTTGTTCATACTCAGACACCAACAACAAGCAACATGCATGGCAAGAAATATGTCAGTGAAAACAAAGAAAATTTGGGGAATGACACATCACATAATTGGGCAACTTATGAGAAATATTGCACAATTTCTTTTGGGAGGCCGAGTGACTAGTTGCCAGAACTACGCAAAAGGTAGTTTGGGCTGTGTGGGAGGTAGGAATGGCTACTAGATCTATGAAATGTGCAATCCAGACTGGATGTTGGATGTTGGGATTATGCAATGCACAATTCCAGCTGGGAAGGACTTGCAGGCCCAGGGACTGCATTGAGCAATTTCCTGGGTCAGCAGTCACTATCCTCCAGAATTGTGCGAAAAAGTCTTGGAGGCCAGTGCTAGGAAAAAATGCACATTTATGGAGAGGAAGGCAAAGCCTTCCTTCCCTAGTTTGCATAATGCAGCCTTAGTGAAGGCATAGTCCGGGCCAAGGTTGGCTCGACTCGTTGACGAGAAACTGAAAAAAAATAAGACAGTGAATTCATGGCAAAACTAGGTGATAGTAGAAGTGATTAACAATGCATGAAAAACATGAATGAAATAGTAAGAAAACATATCAAAATGCATGTAGGTGAGGCGATTTTCCGATTCGGTGAACATTCGTGCAAAACAATTTCATGCATGCGACAACAGTGAGATAGCAATGAAAACTGAAGCAGAACTAGGACAAGCTAGTATACACGTAAACGATAGAAAGCGTTCAAAGAAATCAAGCAAACAACACTCACACAAGTGAATACACAAAAAGCGACATAAATGTTGAAAAAGACAAGTTGAGGCTACTTACCTATTAATAGCTGATCCTGATGTGTCAAAGAGTCCTAGATGTGTTGTGGGATGTCAGAGCTCCAAGGTTGATGTGAAATAATGAGCTCTGGTGCGTCTAATAAATAATTTTGGGCTCATGACGCATATGCCACAAATCTAAGAAAAAGCGACACTTGGAGGGAAGTCTCTAAGACAACTTTGCATGTAACCTTTGACTGCTAAAATAGATCCCTGAATCATGAGATGCATTTTTCATGTTTCCTTTTGCTATTCTGAGAAGAGAAGGTCATGCATTAATGCAAGTCAAGTTTCCTTGGTCCCAGGTGGAACTAGTCAACCAGACTGCTCATGCATGCAGCTGCTCAACTGCTTGAGAAAAATGTGCATTTCTGGCTGGGAGTTGGGCTGACTACCTAGGAGGCTTGCACAATTTCTGGGCAAAGTAGCTGACTACTGTCCATATTTGCGCAAATTCTGGGATGAGCGGCCCTGCTAGGGAAAATTTCACAATTCCTACTGGGAGTGTTGACTGGCAGGATTACACAATATTGGAGCCTAGCAGGCTGCGAGACAGGATTATGAAATTTATGGAGGGAAGGTTGGTTTCCCTCTAGAAATGTGCAATTTTCTTGGGGAAGTTGCTCATCCTGTAGCTGTACCAAGTCCGGGTGAACAACCTGTGAGGGGAGTGGATCAAAGTGTGATCGACAGGCTTCCTTTGTGCGAGAAAAACACTGAAGGTTGTGTACTTGACGAAGAAATACAAGTTGTTGTGAAAGGTTGGTAGGGAGGATCCAAAACAGGTTAAGGAAACATTTTGGAGGGTAATGATCGCTGCTACAACACTTGGCGACACACTGGTAGAACTCCATCTCTCTGAATGGACCTTGTTCGTGAAAAGAAAGTCTAACACCTCCGAAAGTATTTTTCAGTTCTCAGTTCATCTTGGTTTCACACTAGCTTGATTGTAGGATGGAGCATCTGCCAAGCCCTTGGTTGATTGACACACATCCCAAGCCAAGGAAACATAGTTTTTTTGATTGAGGTTGAGGGGTATATAGGTGCACAAGCAGTATATTTGTTAGAGTCGTAGCTTCATCTCTAGTGTTGCTCCACTACCAGCAGGCTTGGACAATACACTGGTGGAGTCACTTAGGAACACAAGCATGGATCTGCTGCCAGCGAGCCTGGTCAGTACCCTAGCGGAGTTACTCACATCACCTCCCTACACAGGAATCCTTTCTCTTCTTTCGCCTTATTCATTTTGAATTTTGAATTTTTTTTACTTTCATTTTTTTTTTAACTGTGCATAGCACTTATTCACTTCAGAGGCGGAAGAGGGATACCAACTTATTGAGAGCAGAAGAGGTTGTTCCAGTAGAAAATTAGTTTATTGTATCTCTGACGTGCCTATTAAGGTTTTCCTACTCACCTTACTCTACTTGACTGAGCTAACAAGGGTTAACCCAAAACAACTGATTAGAGAAGGTGACACTAGTTAGCGTGCAGGCGTTGTGTTTTCACCAAGGTTCACTTCGAACAATACGTATTTTCCTTCGACGTATCATGGAATAAAAGTAACAAGCTTATCATACAAAGGCAAGATGAAAAATAACCAAGTAGTGGTAGTTGTACAAGCCCTCTCGTACTTCACCCAACTCATTTCAAGAGTCATACATTGTTTCATGTGAAACTATCCTACGAATGAAACAAGCGAACTAATAAACAACAAAGTAAAGCAAGAGCATAAGAGAAAGTGAAAGCAAAGAAAGTAAGAAAAAAAGCAAGAAAACAAATGAGCAAACAAAGCACACAAGAAAAAAATCATGCAAGAAAACAACTGAAAGTAAACACTACTCCTACTCCTACACTAATGGTGCATGGGCTTGATCATGTGAAGTGATATTTCCAATGCAACCACCGGTGCATTGGTTGACCCATGTTGGTGAAGGCTTGGTCCGCGAGCAACCTAGTTCTGCAAACTAGCAAGCAAGAAAGATATAATAATGAAGAAAACCACACTTCATGTTTCAAAGTGCCCACGGGAGGAATTTGAGTGCCTCCTAGTCTCTCAGGCTTTACCTTGCATTCACAGTCTAATCCAAGGATCACTAGGCCCTACATTGAGACATACTCTCCAGGATTTACCGTGCATTCCATCTCGAAATCACTAGTCCCAACATAGAGAAAATACACCTCTTGGCTTTAACGCATATCCCGTCATTCATTGGCAAGGATTCCTAGGCCCACTGAGGCACACAATCTGGCTTTACCGCAACCCATAGTCCGGTTCAGGGGTTACTAGGCCAGTGGCTTTGTGCATCCTCAATCTAGTCCAAGGACCACTACCACCATGTGTTTTTCAATTCGGATATCCACCCCACTCAACTTCGAATCCAATCTGTCCATTCCCCACAAAACGCAGGAGAGAACCCATCTCATCAAATCTATTAGGAAATGGCAAGGCTAGGCTAAAAATACTGTCACACCTAGAAAAACCCATGCCATGGTAGAAAAGAAACACATGCAATCCCATGCATGCCAATTCTAGTAAGGAAAGTACACATGCAAGTTGATACCTGCAATGAAGCCTATTGTAGCTACTTGATCCTGCCTTTCCCTGCTTGATCTTTGCTTCCTCTTGCTTTCTTTTCCTTTCTTGCTCCAATGCCAAAGTGCTCCAAGAAAAATCTAAGTGTCTAAGAGTATGAGAGAGAGAGAGGATAATGAAAGAGCTCCAAAGCTAAATTGATCAAGTCCTACTCACTGATCCTCGGAAGCCTTTTTATTAATGAGGCCTCTATTTTATTCATTTTCCATTATTTTCCTTCAATTTCCTCCTCACATGCAACATGTGACCTTTCACCTTCCTTTTCTCCTAATTTCCATTATTTCATAAATAAAATGTGCAAAAAATTTGCCTTTTTTTCCTCTTTAATGCCTTAGCCTTTCCTTTACCAATTTCCTTAGCCATAAACAACCAAATGAACACACACTAGGATGTCCTGCCAACCATTTAGCTTGGAATATGTGTCCCATCATCCGTGGTATTTATATATTTTTACATGGAATTTTCACCAAGGATGTTACATTGCTATATACTTAGATATATGCCTTGGCTCTAATTGCCATCACATGAGAGTGTTGCGTTGGTATCTTCAAACAATAAGGTAAGTGTGCTTGGTGAGTATGTAATGTAAATTTTGTCTTAGTTCTCTTACTACAAAGGGGGAGAGTAAAGTGAGCCTCTAAGTGAGAAGTAATAGTACCACCCAGGAAGAGACACACGTGAACCAAAAAGTTTTGTCCAACATCCAACTGAATAGTCCACAATGGATACAACAGTCATTAAAACTGAAGTGCGAGGGGACAACATGTACACCACCCAGAGGGGTAGTCCACATGGATGTGACAATCATTATAGCCAGAAACCATAGATGGTTTGTTGAGTATCCTGTGGAGTAGTCCACAAGGATGTGACAATGGTGATAACCAAAACACAAAGGTGGTCTTTCTAATATCCCATAGAGTAGCCCATAGGGACAAGACAACATTTATAACCAATACAAAACATTCCCAAAAATGTAAATACTAAAACTACCGAAGTAGTCCAACTATCTTAGTATAGGTGAAACAAACATTCATTACAAATGCTGAAAGAATAGTCTTACAATCATCTACAAAAAATGCATGAAAACGTGTTGGCCTTAATAGGCTTCTGAATTAAGAAGAAGTCACAAACATCACTAGTCCCAGTAGTGGGACATTGGAGCCACTCCTTGCTCCTCAAATAACTAACTGTCTACTCTCAAGGCTATGTCGAAGGAGCCAAGGTGAAAATTCATTGGTCATACAATAAGAGGGGTATATATAGCCAAGGGTGATGCTTGACCCTTGTGACTCTTGGAATACCCTCATGACTGTTGAAATTCTTATGACTTTTCAACTGACATGACTCTTCAATTTCTTGTGTACGTCCATTGGAATTTCACTTTACATTACATTTAGTTACAATAGTTATGGCCTGTAGTGTTGGTGTGGCCTTGACAACTCATAACACCAATTGACACAACATTGCGGACATATACTGGATGTCCATGTCAAACTGTTGCGCTGCTAAGTGATGGATGTACTCTCGAGTGTGCTTTGTCTAATCCTCCACATGGGTTGATGTTGTGGGGTCTTCGATGGTCTTGGTCTTGCAAGATGGTTTTGTGCATGTGTTCCTTTCGCTTGCTACTTCTTTCCTCAGTTGAGCTAAAGGTAAGTCTTATAGCATGTGCACTCCTTCTTCATATCGTTTGTCATCTCGCCATGATCTATCAGTGTACATGTTCCTGCAATTTACTCATGACGGGATGACATCAAACCCAAAACCTCCTAGTCTAACATGATGCATTATTTTCCCTGTTCTGGGCCCAAGACAGATGACAGGCTAGGAAGAGGGCCTAGTAACTACGCACTTCATAGTTCTAGGTGACAAGGAGGGGGAATTGGTCGCTAATACTACACAGAGCACAACTCAGGCTTAGACAAGGAGCT
Source organism: Pinus taeda (assembly GCA_000404065.3). Lineage (NCBI taxonomy): Eukaryota > Viridiplantae > Streptophyta > Pinopsida > Pinales > Pinaceae > Pinus > Pinus taeda. The sequence goes on along the minus strand of APFE030127913.1, from coordinate 3,259 downwards.
TCGGGGCACAATCTTCACTTTCTGGGAAAAATACACAAAGGCCACTAGGAGGCAGAATTACATAGTTAAGGACACGAGTGGTAGCTATAAGGTGGGAACCTGAGGGACACCTCTACATAGTTTCCAGAGGGAAGACAAGGCAGGATAACAGAGGGACTAGAGGATAGTTCTGCACAGTTTTTGAGAGCAGTGAGTCCCAACTAAGGGAAGTCACTGGGAGGAAATCTCTGTTCAATTTATGGGAGTAGTGCAGTCTCAAGTCTCTGTGTAATGTGGGGTTCCAATAAGCAGGAAGTAGGATCGATGATTTTTCTTACGAGGTGCACAATTCAGATAGGCAGTGAGGCAGTTTCTGTGTAGTTCTAGGAAGAAAGGTAGGTTTTTCTCACCTCTGGGATTGCGCAATTCAATTGACCGGGAGGACAACCTCAAGCTATGAGAAATTCCAGACAATAGAGTAGCACCACTGAGAGATGATATTGCATAGTGCATCTCAGTCAGGGTCCAGGGAAGTGAAATTTTTCCGTCGAGAGATTTTCAGGAAAATGGCTAAGTGTGAGGTAATTGAAATTGTGATGACTCAATATTGTGATCACACACTTAGCATACTTCGACAACATGAAAACACTGACCACTGTGAAAAAATAGCAAAGAATGACCCGCTGTGGGATTGTCTAGAGTGTAAAGTGACAAGTGCGACACTTGGGATAGACCTTTGGATGACTGTGACGACACTTGCGCAATAGTGCTTACAACTTTGTGTGTGAGTACGGTGGATGTTCAAATAGCTAGGAAAACCCAAACACACAAAGCCAAACCTTCAAAATCACCAAAACAAGGTCGCAAGCATGACAAAGAAATTAGCATGCCAAAAGATGACAGATGATTGAGCAAGTGAAAGGGAGCAAGACACATAGAGGAAATACATGGAATGATTTTCAATGCTTGCAACTATGCACGTCATTGAAGACAGAATGATATGAAAATGATAAGTAGCCCTTCAAGCTACACTAAGAGGTGTATTTTGAAAGATGTACTTTGTTTTTCATACCTACCCTCTAAGGGTTGTGCATAAAACAAAGTCTTTATGTGGTCCCGATATTTTATCATACCTTGGGTTTCTTGGTCTTCTTATCTTCCTCCTTAGCTCCTTGAGATTCTATAGCATGTCATCCTTCTTTCTATTACTGAGAGACACATCTACGTAGCTTCTGTGGAAAATGACTACTATGGGATGAGCCCATGGGAGGACACATATGCACAGTTTTAAGATGCAAGGCAAATTGAGCAGTTGGGGTACAAATTGAAAAAAATTAGGATGCAAGGCACTACTGTGGGATGAGGTCCTAGGAGGACAAATCTGTGAAGTTTTAGGATGGAAGACAGATAAGACAACTGAGAGATAAAACTGTGCAATTTTAGGATGCAAGATAATGTTGCAAGATGAGGCCTTGGGAGGACACATTTGCGTAGTTTCAGGATGCAAGGTAGACTGGGCAGTTGAGGGACAAAACTACGTAGTTTCTAGAGAAAGTGAGTTCTGGCTGAGGGAAGGACATTGGAGGAAACCCACTACATAGTTTCGAATGCTAAGGGAGGTTGGGAAGATTTCCCCTTGAAGCAAAACAAACTTCCCTTTGCATAACAAGTGATAATCCCCATCCCCTAAGATGACACATATTGTAGAAAGATAAAGTGTGAATGAGTCTTAAGATTGGAAAGGGGAGCTTGATATCATTAACTTACCAATAAGTGACTAAGGAATGATTGATCACAGGATCTACTGTAGGCTCTAAAATTTGAGTATAGGCCAAAATTTTGGAGGGTGTTGCCACCGCTACAACACTTGGTGACACAATGGTTGAATTCCAACTTCTTTTTCTTGGTTAATTTTAGTGCAGAGCCTTCATCCTTCAGGAAGTATTGATTCATTGTGCATATTAGTTTGGTTTCCAAACTTACCCCTTAGGAAGACATGGTCCCCTTTGTACCTACTCAATTTAACACAACACAAGATTCAACTAGATCATAGTGTGTCGAATTGGGAAGGGTAGTTTAGCTCTCGAGCTTAAGATTTTCAGAGTATAGTTTTTTCATGTTTGGTGTTGCTCCACTGCCAGTAGGCCTAGACAATACCCCAACAGAGTCACACAGAAGCAAAAGCTTTGCTCCACTGCCAACGAGCCTGGAAAGTGCCCTGATGGATTTCCCAACTTCACCTCTCTGCGTAGGAAGCCTTTCTCTTATTTTTCCTTTGTTATTTTTGAAAGAGAACTGTGCATTTGCACTTATTTATTTTTGGGGCGGAAGAGGGATCCCAACTTATTGAGAGCATGGGAGATTGTTCCTTCACAGAAGCATGTAAACACCTCTGATTCAGGATTTCTTTTTTAGATTTTCCCCTTCTCCATTTATACTAGTTGGATAAGCTTGTACACGCCAAAGTAGAAAAATGAATGTAGGCATGAGGCTCCCAGATAAGACATAGGTTCATGGTTGGACGAAAGCTCTCCTTACGAACAAATTGTATTTTATGTCAAGACTTCATCAGCGAACAGTTACAACCAAACATAAAGAAGATGGACACAGGACTAGCCAAGGGCTGCAGTGTCACAAGACTCTTTGAACTTCAGCCACATACACATTCATAAGCCAAAATGCAGGTCTAGGCACAACACTTAGTTGCGTAGTGAAATCAAACGGAAACTAAACGAGGAAGGACACAAAGAAAGGAAAAGGTAGACATAGAACTAGGAAACCAAAATCGAAAGACAAGACAACAAAATGACTAAAGTGAACATGATGTAAAACTAGAATAAGAAAGCCAGGATGAACTACCAAGAATGAGTGCAAGGAAAGGAAAACTAAGATGCAACTAATGCTACTCATATCTTAACAACTAGACAGTAGGGGTTACGTGTAATGAAATTTCCAATGAAGGCATCGTAGTCATTCCCGACCTGCATCCACAAGATATGAACGATTAAAACAGATAAACAATGACATGCAATAAAAAATACAAAAACTTGTAAAACATGCACATGGGAAGGAAGTTCTTGCCTGTGGGCAGAAAGACATGTCACAACCACTACTTTTACCCAATGCACATGCTTACCTCTTTGATGGATACCATTTTTCAACAAACCTCGTATGCCTCTTGCAGGAGCGTCCTTGTCTGCACCGGTCTTCTCAGCAAGCGCGAGGAAGGATTGAAACTTCCTGCCCGCAACAAAGCTTGCCAAGTAAGATTGTTCCATCC
>APFE030127889.1:117556-129876 GCA_000404065.3 Pinus taeda | reverse complement strand
TGTTCTACTTCAAAATAAAAAGCAGCAACAACAGATAAAAGTAATCTAATAGAAGTTACCTTGGCAACAGGAGAAAAAATATCACCAAAATCAATTCCCGGTACCTAGGAATAACCTTTTGCTACCAATCGAGCTTTGTATTTCTCCACCTTCCCTTCTGCATTTGTCTTCTTCTTGAACACCCATTTGCTGCCAATGGGTTTCCTTCCAGCCAGCAACTCCACCAGATCCCAAGCCTCAGTTTTGTGCAAAGATGCCATTTCATCAACCATGGCCTCTTTCCAAAGTTTTCCATCCTCTGAATCCACTGCTTCCTTCACAATTTTGGGATCATCATCAGAAAAAGAAAAGTTTGAACAGAAAGCAGATGGACTATACCTTTCTGGCTGCCTTCTTTCTCGAGCTGATCTTCTCACAGCCGGAGTTTTTGGCTCTTCATCTTCTGATTCCTCCTCTGCTACAGAGTCTGATTCTTCCTCCTTTAGTTCAAACTCTATCTTCACAGGTTCCTTTGGTTGGACTTCATGTTTAATAACATCTTTCACCTCTCTGAACACCACATCTCGACTGTACCCAACCTTCCTTGTTACTGGGTTCCAAAGCTTATAACCCTTTAAACCATCCTTATACCCAATAAAGATGCACTTTTCAGATTTACTATCCAACTTGGTTCATTTCTCCTTTGGAACATGTACATATGCATCACATCCAAATAACCTCAGATGTGAAAGAGAGGGTTTCTTACCAGTCCATACCTCTTGTGGAGTCTAATCCTCCAACACTGATGAAGGTGATATGTTGACCAGGTAACATGTTGTCTCCACGGTCTCTGCCCAAAATTCTTGTCCTAACCCGGCACCACTAAGCATGCTTCTTTCCCTTTTCATCAATGTCTTATTCATTATTTTTGCAAATCCATTTTGCTCAGGTGTGTATAGAGTAGTCTTCTGCCATGCTATACCACACTTCTTACATAATTCTTCAAATTCCTTACTGCAAAACTCTGCACCGTTATCTATCCTCAACACCTTTATCTTCTTCTTTGTCTGGTTTTCCACCAGAGCCTTAAATTCTTTAAACCTATCAAAGACTTTAGATTTCTTCTTAAGGAAATATATAAATGTATTCCTTGAGAAGTCATCTATATATGAAACATAGTACACAGACTTACCCATTGATGGAACCTTCACAAGTCCAAACACATCAGTGTGCACAAGTTCTAATATCTGTTTCACCCTCTTACCACTGGAGGGGAAACTCACCCGATTATGCTTCCCATGTACACAATTTTCATAGAAATCAAAATCCAGAGAGCTATTACTCATACCTTTACCATGAAGTATTTAAAGGCCCTTCTCTCCAATATGTCCAAGCTTTTGATGCCACAACATGGTCTTCTCTCCAGAGACCACTAGATTTTCTGCTCCACTTTCAAGAACCATAGAGTTGTTGCACCCATCAACAACAGTGCTACCTTGCAGCTTGTACAGAGTTCCAATCCGAACTCCCCGCATCAATACCAGTGCTCCCTGAACCATCTTGCAGGTATCCTTCTAGAACACTGTTTTTACACCTGCATCATCCAGCTTGCTTACAAAAATCAGATTTCTGGCCAATGCATGAATATGCAGAACACCCGGTTCTAACTCTTCCACCTTGCAACTTCAACTTTACCTTTCCATGACCAACGATTCTAAACTTCCTATCGTCCCTTAAGAAGACATCACCACCATTGTATTTCTCATACTCGTAGAACCACTCTCTATAGGGAGTGAAGTGAAAGGATGCACCTGAGTCAATCAACCATGCCTCATGATCTACATGTGTACTTGAAGAAGCCAAGTACACGTTCCCACCTTCATCTGAGGTGGTTTTCGCCTCTACAGAAGGAGCATCATCAGATCCCTTTCCTTTATCAGGAGCTTTAGATTTACAATCCCTTTGTAGTGCCCTTCCTTTCTGCGTTTCCAACACACCACCTTTACAAGTTTTCCTGGAGATTTAGATATCCCTCTAGATTTAGATCTCTCACTCGATGAATTATTTTTGTTTCTGTTCTAGGACTGTCCTCATACAGACAAGGCATCACCATTCTGGCTCCCCATATTTTTCTGTCTCATCTCCTCCATTAGCAAGGATGAGACTATTTCATCTAACTGCAGGGAAATTTCATTGCTACCTATTGCAATAACCAGACTATCCCACGAATCTAGTAGATAACACAACATACTGATGCACTTATCTTCATCTGAAATTTTAATATCAATAGATAATAACTGACTTACCAAAGTATTAAATGCATTCAAATGCTCTATCACCAAGTCTCCATCTTTCATCCTCAGGTTATACATCTTTTTCTGTAAGAATAGTTTATTCACTGGAGACTTAGATTGGTACAAAGTCCCTAAATTGTCCCACAAAGTCTTCATCATAGCTTCCCCTGATACATTCATCAATACTGAATCTGAGACACACAATCGTATTGTGCTCTTTGCCTTCTGATCCAACTTCTTCCATTCTTCATTGGACACTACCGTTGGTTTAGTACCCGGATCTACTGTGATCCACTAATATTTATCCACCAACAGATCCTCCATCTTGAGTTTCCACAACTCAAAACTCTAACCATTAAATTTCTCGATCTCTATCTTTCCACTGCTTGCCATCTTCCTTCACCACCAGAATCGATCTCGCAGAACTCCCACTAAACAGGGTCTACCGCAGGCCCTAGCGAAACCCCTCAACAACAAAGGCATCCAATTGAAGCCAAAACAGCTCTGATACCAAATGTAGGTTTTAACCCGATACAGAAATTACCTACATATGAATTCTAAAACACAGAAAATAAACAATGCGAGAGCATAACACATATACACAGAGATTTTCCCCTAGATCCCAAAAACGGGACTACCAGCTTGATTTTTCATTATGTTCCTTTCAATGTTACAATACATATTTATATATGTCGAAGCATCCAATACCATGGACCTAAAACCATCGCGTCCAAAAGCATGTGAAAAAATCATGCACAAAACCATAGGTAGGTCCGTCGAACCTAATATAGTGTCCAAAAAACAAAATTTTCCAAGGCGTTGCCCTAGACCCCATAGAGTGGGGTTACCTGTACCCCTCAAACCCCTTGTGACCCCCCCACTACGCAATGAGCACAACGAAGGGGTGGCTCTGCCCCTGGTTAACTACGTGGAAAGAATATAACACAACTCAACAGTTTATTATTTATTTATTGGCTATGAAAAATGGCAAGAGACAAAAGGAAATAAATGGAAAATTAATAATTACGTACTAGCAAGAACATGTGGCTAAGTGCAAAAGAAATAAAGGAAAATGAAAGACATTCCACTTCAGTAGGTGGGTAAGAGGAAGAGACAAGAAAAGGATAAAAATAGTAAAAGAATATGCATGCAAGGAAAACATGAAGAAAAAGGAAAATAAAAGAAATTAGAGAGATAACATTCTAGCATTCTTTTTTGGGGAAAAGAGAGGAGAAGAGGGAGAACATGAAAGCACTTGGACATGAGCAAGACAAGGAAGACACAAGCAAGGCACATGCATGAGACAAACCAGGAAAATGAAAAATTGCAAGAGGATTTCAAATTCTAGCCAAGAAGAAGGTGTGAACAACAGTAAGCAAGGGCAAAAAAGAATAAAGAAAAGAGCATATAGAGGGAGGATTTTTGTCGATAACAGTATGCATGTTTATTATCTTTTTTGGATTTTAATGCATGACTCATGCATTAGGTTTTTGGTCATTTTCATTGTTGTTAGCATGGATATTTTCATGGATTGAAAATCATGTGCAACCTTGCCTTATGCCATTTTCTGGATAACCATGATATAATGGATTTCCTATTTGGTTGGGCTTTGGATTGCCAATATATTTTGGATCTTGGTTGAGGTGGTATCAGGAAAATCCCAAGGTTTAATGGTGGAGATGGTTTTCTCTGGGTAAGCCCTTGACAAGTGAGTGGAGACAGGAAAATTCCTCTAGGTATGGTGAAGAAATTTTGAGCATCCAAGCTTGTATCATTTTTTGTGATCTCTAGACATGGTATTAGGTGAAATATCTGTGGCTTAAGGGTGGAGGTGGTTTTCCTTTGGATTAATTGTTTTCTTATTTTTTGGTTTATCCCATGTGATCCCAAATTAAATCTTGGCATATAGAACGAGGGTGATTGGGTTGGAAGAAATAATTGATTCAACCCCAGTCTATGGTTGGGTGGTAACTAGAAGTCCCTGACTTGGTTTGTACTATGCATATGTTAATATGTATTATTCTTTAATGAATATCAATGAGCACAAGTTTTGGTTTAATGTGGGATTATGTGATTGGTTTGTCATGGCTTCATTATGGTTAAATGTTGGTTACATGCATGGTATATTTCTTATGATATGAAGTGCTCTTATTATTGATCTTTCTCATGATTGATAGGCTCTTGGATGTTTATATGGTTGTCTGAGCTAATATGTGTTATTGAAGCTAGTATGACAGGGAAACAAGCCTTCTTGATGAACATCTAATGAAACTAATGAAACAATGAACAATTATGCATTCATGACCTACAAGTAGCTTGTTTACCAAGTGTTTGTATAAACTACTAACATGTGTTGTGAGCTTGAGAAACAACAAAACTTAGAAAAAGGACATGAAGGCTCAGGAACCTTGTTCACAGAGTTCTGGACAGTTCTGGGCATTTGGCTAAGTGTTGGTCGCATTGTCTTAAATGGGAAATTTCACTCACAACTGCATGGAGGATGAGTTGTGCATACAGTTAGAGCCCTTTGGCTGCACTGGAAAGTATGTATGTGTGCATCTGGGAGGATGATCAAGGTTGAGAATCAATTGAAGCCCAATAAAATGATCACCAAGGAGAGTTAGTGTGATATCAGAGTGATCATGGGTCTTTGGGTGGTTGCATTAATTTTTTGACAAGTGGACCCCACTTCCATAACTGAATCTTGGAGTTTGGGTCATGCATAATAACTCTCAACTCATGTTTACCCTAGTAAGGATGTAGAAGTGGATAAATGTGGGGTTGGGTGTTCTAGAGTGGTATCAAAACCAAGTTCACAGAACTGGACCTCGAGGTAAATGCGGATTGTTATGCATGCATGTCACTTACCTATATGTTTATCATCCATGTCAGTTACCTATATGTTTATCATGCATGTGCATCATTTATTTTATTGTTACAATTATTATATCTATGTACATAATGTTGTTATGGTTTTCGATGTTGTCTTGATTCATGTATGAACTAATATTCTCTTTATATTATTATGTATCATGCTAATATTGATTGACTTATGCAAATGCAATAACCTCACTAGAAATAAATTGAGGTAATGCTTTGATTATTCCTTTTATTTGGTTTATCTAACAATGGTATGTTGCAGGAATATAGAAGGCTAAGAGATGAAGAAAAGAATGGTTGAGTATAGTTCATATCACTCCCTATATAGGACAGAAGAGTAATCAGTGGGATAGGAGAAATCAGTTGAACAACAAGGAGAGGGAGACTCTCTTGGTCTAGAAGACACACTAAGAAGTCTAAGGGAAGAGATCAGAAGTTGTAAAGAAGATAATGAGAAATTGATTTAAGCCTAGGAAAGGCTTTCAAAAGCTCAAGAAAATCAAGATGAGGTTAATGCAGTTATTCTTCAAATCCTTCCATATTTACACAAACATGGATAGTTGGGGACTAATCATGGAAATAGAAAAGAAGAAAAGATTAATGGGGTAGATGGAAGCCGATCTCAGAAAAGGTACAAGATGGACCATGATGATACAATAGAGAGTGGACGGTCCTTGAGTACACCTAAGAACAGGACTAGTACACATGAGTTTTATTCTAGCTTTACTTCTTGGAGACACCATCACCATCACCACCATCATCATGATAGGAGGAGTGGGAATGAGTATTTTATAGAGGAATTCAGGAAATCCAAGCCTCCTACTTTGATGGTGAGATGAACTAATAAGAAGATATAGAAGAATGGCTACCTGGAATGAGGAATTTTTTTAGAGTTCATGAATACTCAGAGAATATGAAAGCAAGTATAACTACTTTTAGTCTCAAAGGAAAAGTAGATATCTGGTGGGAAGATGTCAAGCATGTTAGGGGCATCATGGAATAGAAGTTGATTTGGGAAGAATTTGAAAGACTCTTCAAAGAGAAGTACTTGTTGATGAGGCTCATCAATGGGTAAATTATATGGGCCTTAATGCCACTCTCCAGCTTATTAAAATCAACTTTTCTCACATTTCTTTACATATTTTATTATATTTTGCATAGTGAGAAGGGTAAAGGTGAGATGTTATGTCATGTGGCCTAATGTGCATTAATTGCAAAATTTTGAGCAATGTTTGGCTAATTTAAGTGCAGGAACTCAAAGAAGACAAGAAAGAGGGATTTTAGGAGATGGGGTCTTCCTCCTTAACTCCTAAATCACTTGAATATTTCTCCACCAGATCTCATCATCTCAGAGTTACAGGCAACCAAGCCCACCAAGTTCATTGGTAGCTAAGCTAGTGATAGTTGAAGACAAGTTAATCTCAAGTTTGGGAGCGAAGACTCCCTAATTTTAAGGAAGTTTTTCATAGCTTCAGTTGTATAAATAAGAAGGCCTAGGGACTCATTATGATTCAAATTTTTATTGTAGCTAAGAAGAAATTTCAAGCTCAAGATATTGTGATTGTTATTCTCATGTTATTTTTGACATGTTGGTGATAATGAAAAAGGTTTCTTTGATGTGGCACTAAGTTGACTCAAAGGGATGAAGCTCTTGGGTTAGGTCCCAATGCTAGAAGTAGAGGTTCCTCTTCTTTTTGTACATGTATCCTTATATTAGAATCATAGATTAGCTACTGAAATTATTTATGTTTTTTTTAATTTGCAAGTCTTTGAATGATTGGTTAGTTTTGCTTTCATTAGTTGGATAAGTAGATCAGTGTTACAGTAGGGAAAGAAAAGACTTCAGAAAATCTTATGACAATAGCCTCATACTCATCTCCCTCATGGGATCATGGTTTGAAGACCCCACTCTCAAAGTCCTGAAAATAGAGTTATCTTTTGGTTATTGCATAGCTTAGGGTTTCTTGTTGAGTAGGTCATTGTTCATGATTTCTCAGAAGCACTTGAAATTGTCATTTTGGTTTCTTAAGTTTGATGTAGATTAGAAAGCATTCCATTCCATAGATTTGATCCATTAGCCATCAATAAATTAGTTTCTTAAATTCAACTCATCTTTTCCACATTTACATAAAGTTGTGCATAAATGAAGAAATGAATATGTGTTGTTGCAGGAGTTGTTGATCTGTAGGGATAAATCATTCCACCAGACTCATATAAGTCTTCTCCACCTCTCACCAAACCTTACCAACCATTAATTTGGATTTTTGGTTTGTAGCCCACCGTGGACAGCCACCTTGATCAAATCCAACCATCCTGAAGAGTTGGGTTGATCCTTGGGTAGTGTGAACCTTCCCCATACCTTATTCCACCATCATCCACCTTCCTAGGACTTCCTTTCACCTTCCCTACCTTCCTACATCTTTTAGCTAAGTTTCCTATAGTAAACCAGGACATCGTGTAGTAACTACGGGAAATCTTGTAGCAACTACAGGAAACCTTGTAGCAACTTGTTTTAGACTGTTTTGGGCAGAAATAATAACCAGAGCCTAGGATAGGCCTTCAAATTGACCTCCATAACCCTCAATGCCATTTTGACCAATTTTCCCATACCTTCCTCCTCTGTAAAAGATCATCTTGATTAGTTTAACATTGACATTTCTAAATCGAAAACCAAAGGACTATTTTCTGCAATATTTAGCTAATGCATGCGTACATCAATCTTAGCAATGGTAGGATCATTTCCACACTTAGTCCATATAACTAGATGATAGAATGCAAGGGTAAATTAGGTCTCTTCTGCCAAGTAATTTGTGTTAATTTCTAGCTAGGGGATTTCATGTCATTTCATAGCACTTTCTATTCATCACTTTCATTTATTTAACATAGGAAAGCATTTACTTTCTACATTAAAGATAATCTTACATTCATTATCAGTAGTCAACCTCCTTCTAGTCAATAGAAGACTAGTTTGAAAACACTAGTGGTCTATCATCCCCGTTGAGAAGTGACAAGAGTAGAACATTTCATCTATTGTGCTTATAGCACTGTCACCTCCAAGTTTGTACGAACCTTGAGTTGATAAAGTTAATTTGGTCACCCTAGGAGTTGCAGCATCCTTGCTACAATAATGAGGCTCATCACTTCCATTGCGTTGTTATCAAAGAGGTGCCTAGTTAGATTTGATTTATGCTTTCCTTTACATTTAACATTCAATAAATATATGCAATTTCTGCTTTCCTTTTTCTTTACATTCAACAAATAGCTGCAATTTTTTTCTTTCTTTCCATTCTTCAAGTAGTTCCATTTAGAAAATAGTTGCAAATTATGCTTTCTTTCCATTATGCAAGTAGTTCTAAAAACAAAACAAACAAAAAAATTCTTTCATGCCTCGTAAGAGTAGAGACAACTTAGGAATTTTTTTGCCAAATACCCCACACCATCTAACAACCAACCTTCCCTCTTGTTCGGTGGTTGTGAGCTAGAGGACCCATTAGGTGAACAATCAGAGATCTTTGAAGAGCCTATTGGGGAAGAAGAAGAAATTGTTCCACCAACCTACACCATGGATGAACATAGAAATGGGATTGAAAACAAATATGGAGCTAAAATCATAATTGAGGGTGCTTTTCCCATCAGAGAAACTAATGGATATTATAGGATGAAAAACATAAGCCACTCTTCCCTTCCTCACTTCCTCACTTCCATGGATTAACCTTAGAGAACCCTAATACCTTTTTTTTTAGTTTGTTGTCATATGTAGAACTTATGATTATACCTTTGACGATTAGAAGTTGAAGTTGTTCCCATCCACCCTTAAGGATGCAACCTTGCGTTGGTTCATGGGTTTACCTGGGAACAACATCACTACCTGGGCTCAAATGCATCAAGCCTTCAACAACAAGTACAAGGATTATTGTAGGTCCAAAGAAACCAAAGAAGAAATCTTTAGAATGACCTTGGGACATGATGAGTCTTTGGAATATTTTGAGGAAAGGTTCCAACTCAGCTACAAAAGGGCCAAATGCACCCTTGATCCTAAATCACTCAAGGTATTCCTTCTTAGAGGGATCAAGGAAGATCTCCTAGAAACCCTAATGATGTTGTCAGGAGGGGACATCTACCAATTATCATATGATGATATTAAGACAGTTTTCAAAATTCATTCTAGGGCAACCAAAAATAAGGGTATGGCTAGTCAATCTTTGGCCAGTTCATCCTCCTCCAACACATCCATCAAAAGTGAAACTGTCAACATGTTTGAAGACTTTTAGAGTGAAAATTTTCATACCCTTGCTCTGAAAATGGACACCATACCAATCAAGAGGAAGCAGGAGGAAGTAGAAAGAGCCTTAGCTGTCTTTTGCCCTAGATGTACCAAGAGGCACCCTAGAAATGAATTTTCATTGAATTTATAGAGATATGCTCGGTCTGTGAGGAGAACCACTCCATAGACAAGTGCCCTTAAAGCTATGTATCAAGGAACTGAAGGTGTGACTAAACAACTCTGCTATATCAACCAAAGGAGGCCTCAAGGACCTCGACCATACCAGAAAGGCATGCAAGGTGAATATTATTCATATTACCCCCCTAAACAGAATGCATCCATTCCCCCATGGTTTCCTCTTCCTCATCCTTCATGGTCCGCACTTTCTCCCTAGACTTTGTGCCTCAATATCATTCCCAACCTTCCAATCAATCATTCCAGCGATGTTCTCACCCATAACCTCAATGGAATACACCATCGTAGGGGTGGAGGCCCCCATTAAACCAATATTCATCCTTACTGCCTTCACCTCCATCTCAACCACAACTCCTTCACCTTGCTCCACCTAAGCAACCTCAGGTGCTTGCTCAAACAAATATGAACCTGAACAACAAACAGACACATCAGGTCTATAGTGGAGAGACATCCTACCCTGCCTATGTTGTGGAAATTCAAGAAATTAACCTCAAGTCTAGAAGAGTGCTTCCAAATAATCAACCTCCATCTCCACCTAAGGAGCTTGAAGAGGAAAAGGAGGAGAGTTTTGCTCAAGCCAATCTACCTCATTTTCCTGAGAGATTAATCCATCCCATCTAGCACACCTAAGAAGAGTCTGAACTTTCAGGGGAATTGAAAAACTTGTGTTAAAGTCCCACTCCTCCAAGCTATCAAGGATGTCCCCATATATAACAAGTTAATCAAGGAGAAATGCTTCAAACATCCTGGGAGAAGAAAGAAAGACACCCCTACCATTAATGGCATTGCACAATTGTCTGACTTAATGTTGGGGTGAGTGATTTGCCCAAAGTATCTAGACCCTAGAAGTCTTGTGGTAGATGTGCACATAGATGGTACCATTATCCCCCATACCTCAATTGATCTTGGGGCTTCTGTCAATGTGATGAATAAGGAGACTATGCTTAAGCTGAATCTCCAAGGATCATTACGGAAGACCACAACAGTCTTGTGACTTGTGAAAAGATCCGCAATAGCTCCTAAGGGAGTTGTTGAGGATGTGATGGTCTCCATTGATTATTGGGAATACCCTGTTGACTTCTTAGTTCTCCAACCTAAGACCATGTTCAATGGTTATCCTCTCATCCTTGGAAGGCCATGATTAGCCATTGCTGATGCTTACATAAGTTGCAGGGCTGGGAATATGACCATTAAAAATGGGCATTTGTCCAAACACTTGGTCTTGTACCCTCCTACTCAACCATCTCTAGAGCATGCATTACCTTTATGGTTGGAAGAGGAGGAGGAAGAAAAAATCTACTCTGCCACCTATTACCTAATTTGTACCCTAGATGCTACTATATGAGGGGGAAACCTGATGAAGACAACCTGATTGATCAAATCTTCCAGAATCATCCCCCCAACACCATGTCTCTTTATGAGTTAGTAAAGAAAGTTGAAGAGAACCCTTGGACTGATTTGTGCCTAGCTGACTCAAGTCCTACTCATGTCAAGATGATAGAATTTGGTCCAAAAAGAACATTGAAAATCATCCCCTCTATCTACACATCAGGAAAAGGAGTTATGTGACATGCTAACAGAGAATCTAGATGCCTTTGCCTAGAGTTATAAGGAAATGAAGGGAGTGCACCCTTCGGTTTGTACTCACCAAATTTACATCAAGGAAGGGTTCAAGCTAGTGCGCCAACCTCATAGGATAATGAACCCAACCCACAAAGATATAGTTAAATAAGAATTGTAGAAGTTGTTGGATGCAGGGTTCATTTACCCCATCTCAGATAGTGAGTGGGTGTCTCCTCTAGTTCTGGTCCCAAAGAATAATGGAAAATGGAGGATCTGTGTGGACTACAGAGAGTTAAACAAATCCACCAAACAATACCATTTCCCTCTACCTTTCATTGATCAAGTCTTGGATGGTCTTGCAAGAAAGGAGCTCTTCTCTTTCCTGGATGGATTCAGTGGTTATAATCAGATCCAGATTAGCCTAAAGGACCAAGATAAAACCACATTCTATTTCCCTTGAGGTACCTTTTCTTATAGGGTCCTTCCTTTTGGATTATGTAATGCCCCTACCACCTTTTAGAGGATATTATTGAGCATCTTTGTGGAGCTAGTCCATGACTCTATAAAAATTTATATGGATGATTTCACTCCCTATGGGTGTGATTTCATGGAGGCTCTCTCTAACTTGGGGAAAGTATTAAACAAATTCATTGAAATGAACTTATCCCTTAGTCTTGAGAAGTGTGAGTTCTTAATGAATTCAGGGATTGTTCTAGGTCACTTCATATCCCAGGAAGGATTGCAAGTGGACCCAAATAAAATTGCTATCATAAAGAGGGTCCCTACTCCTCAGAAGTAGAGGGATGTCAAAAGTTTCTTGGGCTTAGCGGAATATGATAGGAGATTCATAAAGGACTCCAACAAAGTAGCCTCACCTTTTTTTGGACTATTGGTGAAGGACTCTAAATTTTTCTGGTCAAAAAGTTGCTAAGAGGCCCTAGAAACGCTAATGGACAAATTGACTACCGCACCTATACTCTGAGGCCCAAATTAGGCTCTTCCTTTTCACATCCATGATCATGCCTCTGACAAAGCTATAGGAGCAGCTCTAGGCCATATAGATGACAAGTTACCTTATTCCATTTATTTCATCAACAACAAAAAATTCCAAGGCTAAATTGAACTATACTGTGACTGAAAAAGAG